>PVJX010030156.1:0-22313 GCA_004027295.1 Dolichotis patagonum
CCATCAGAGAAGTGCAAAATAAAACAAAATTGGGCTTCCATCTTAATCCTGAAAGAACAGCTATCATCAAGACATCAAAACAATAACAAATGTTAATTAGGTTGCAAGGATAAAGGAACCATTTTACATTGTTGATGGGAATGCAAACTGGTACAAACACTACTATAATCAATATGGAGCTGTCTCAAAAAGCTAAAAGCAGAATTTCATTTGATCTAGATATTCCCCTTCTAGCTGTCTTCCTTAAAGAGTTGTAGACATTACATTAGAGTAATACACGCATACACATATTTGTAGTACAACTCATAAATCTTGGAATTAACCTGTGTCCATCAACATAAAATATCACATTTTCTTTATCCCTTCATCTGTTGGACAAGGAAAATATGGTATTTGTATTCAATGGAGTATTATTCTGCCCTAAAGGATAAAATTAAGCCATTTATAAGACAATGAGTAGACTTCAAGACCATAATGTTAAATGCAATAAATTAAACACATAAGCTTAAATATTGCATGGTTTCTCTTACATGGGGAACCCAAAATATAAATACATTAATGATCAAACAAAAGATATATAATAAGAAAGAGGGAGACAGGTCTTTTGCAAAAGGGTAGGTGACCAAGAAATGAAGAAAGCAGGGAAGGAAGAGAGGAAATTAGGATGAAAAATGCATTAATACTCTGTACATGTATCAACTCCTTACAAAGAATATATGTAATGCATATGTAATGCAAGTGCATACTAACAAAAAACTTTAGGGAGCATAATTGATATACAAAATTTTGTGCATGCATATTTAGTATAGATATAGATAACTGAATAAACTTGAAGACAAGTACTGCATACACCTGTGAAAAATATATTCCAAAATATATCCATTGCCTTCAAATTTTCCTTCTCATTCTCTTCACTCATTATTATTAATTTTGTGGTAAGAATCCTTAACATAAGACCTAACCATTTAATAAAATTTTAAGTATACAATGCAAAATTGTTAACTATGGCCCTCTGCTGCACTGTAGATTTCTAGGTTTATCCATCTTGCACAACTGCAACTTTGTACTTTTGACACTGGAAACACCCTCCTAATATTTCTTGGGAAATTGCCATGTTTTTTAAATCCTGAACAAACCCTTCAACAAATTAAGAAAACTGGAAAAAATTGTAATTATCCTGCAAGAATTAAAATGTGGTAATCAACATAAAGGCAGGATTCCCTGGACATCATGTCAAAAGCCAAATCAGAAAATGGAAACACACAGAGTCAAGGTCAAGGTTAACCAACATCTCTGGGAATCAACAAAGTGGCACAGAGAGGAAAAGTAGTCACTGTGTAATGGGCTGCTCTTACTTACAACTGTCGCTATGCTATAGCTCAGTGTTTGTGACTTGCAGGTGCTAACGTTGAGTCATCTGTGCAAATAAAATAAGAATGAGTATGTTAATACATGTAGAATACATCAAGAAAATCCTATGAGATGTAGCAATGTACATTTTAATTTAGAGCCATGATTCTGTATGATACTAAGAGATCAGAATATTACCTCATGTTAGTCCTACTCAGTAATGTTTACTGGCATTTTAATAATTTGTATGATGCTCAAGACAGCCTGGGCAACGTCTCTTGAGGTCAATCCTCAGCACCACAAAAAAAGGAGAGAGAAATAAAGAAAAAGACCATTAATTCCTTTTTATTAGAAATATAAAAATGAGAAAAGATAAAAAAAGAAAAGGAAAAGTTAATATTTTCTATCTTTACTATACAGTGAAGTTAATATCTTTAATGTATAAGTGTTCACAAATCAGTGAGTAAGAAATACTCCAGTTTTAAAGATAGGGCAAAAAATCTACAGGCAACTCAAGAAGAAACACAAATGTATAAATATAAATGTATGCTTAAAATAACTAACAAGTCAAAAATCACTAAAACAATGTGTTATGTGTTATACTAGCAAAAAGTTTTAAATAACGATAGTATACCACATTGGTCAAGGTATAAAAAACACACATTCTTGATAGTGCTGCAATGCTTCTTGGGGGAAAAAATGATCAAATACTCTAAAACTTTTTAGAGTACACTCTCTTCTTTTACTACAATTCTTTCACTTAAAAAATTTCCTAAGGAAACAATTAAACAGGTACAGAAGAAACATTACAATGATGTTCCTAGCAGTCTTGTTTTAATATAAAACATCACAAACAGCCAAAGCATCTCTCTAACAATAGTGAATTGGTTCAGTAAACCATGGAACCTAAAAATATGAATAGCCCAGAGAGAAGGACATCATTGCTATAAATAAAAATGCACAGATGTGGACATACAGATACAATAAAAAACTCTGAAAGTCAAGTTTATATCAACAAATACGTGTTGACTGAAAGTCAGTAAGTGTGGTAACAGTGATTATCTTCAGATATTGATGTTTGGGTAATGTGTGTGTGTTTGTTGCTGATTTTTATTTTATACCTTCCTATAAATTACATGTCTTCATGTTGTTTAATTTTAAGAAAGTGTATTTAAATGCAAAGAACTAAGAGAAGCTACTTAAGTTCAGAGTCTTAATTTCCTCCACTATACTTAAAAGAATGCAGAGAAGTAAATGTACTTGGAGTCTTAAGCAAAACAGATAATTGATTTCATAAACAGATGGAAGAGTTTATTCCTGTAAAATACCTACCTCTGAAGCTAAGGTCAGTCACAATTCTGGATTCTAAAGACAACTGTATGCAACTAAAAGCTGCCTGAAGGCAGCCTGGGGCCACACACTTGATTTTAAGAATAACATTATACTAAAAATCCCACCTTGCCTTTTTGATCCACTTTTCCAAAATTCATTCTCTTTCTCAGCCACTCCCCTTTACCTATAAGACAAATGCCTGAAGTCTTACATTCTATGTGAAAGAAAAATATTGTTAACCTTGAATACAACTTTTTGAAAGCAATATTGAAGACTCGTATTCATTCTTATACTGTATGAAAATAAGAAAATAATACCCCCCAAATCCAGACATATATTAAAAATCAGATGGCATCTTTAAGAATGTCATAGTAACTGAAATATGAACACTTTAAACATTTTTCACCCTATGGTTAAGACAAACAAAATAACACTGTGCCTGCTAGTGGGAAGAACCATAAAAAGTTCTAAGGATCCAGGAATAAACAAGAAACAGTCCCCATATTTAAGAAAGTCACAAATCTCTGGGGACAAGAGATATGCCAGTGTTAACCTGAATTGACGCAGAGCCCCTCGTAAGCAACCAGTTCTGCCTGGGGACACTGGGAAAGTAGGACAAGAAATTCGTAATGGAATTTAGAAAGTGAATACTTACTCTCCATGTGTAAAAACTCTGAGACCCGAAGGGCATTTCAAGTGGAGTGAACAGTAGGTTCAAAGGCAAACAGGCAGACCAGTACTTTTAATAGTAGGTGTGGCAAAGTTCTAGCTTAGAAGAATTTGGAAATGATGGGAGAAAGTCTATTTGGCTTGAATGATAAATTAATAGTTACCTAGACAATTTGTTTTATATATAACTAAGTTTCATGGACCTAAAGATCCCTGTAATGTAAGTCATTCATTGGTATCTCAAACTAGCTCTTTGTTCAGCTACAGTGGTAATTGTCTTCATTCTAAAATGGAGTTATTTTTCTCCATTTTTAACTTCATGCCAAGAAATGAGTGGTTTCTCTTTTGCCTTGCTTCCCTCTTGGTTCTCTTCATTTATGTTTTTGGAGACACACCCTCTCAGCCAAGGTTTCAATGAAAAAACTAGCCAATCCAGTTATAGCATTGTCATTGGTAATGTTAATATGGAGACAGTTGCCTTCTTATTGCTCAATAGGGTGAGACTTTGAAAAAGGCTTGGGCATGTGTTGGAGCCAAGGTGTCTGGCTTCCGTCACCTCCTTTGTCCACATTGCCAAAGAAGCAGAAGCAAAGGAACCATCTCCTTATTGTTCTCTTGCATAAATGGGCCTGCCGCCCATGGGGGCAGGGTGGCTTCTAGGCATTTCACATGATCTGCTATGAGAGGGTGGAATTACTGTCTCAAAATCCCTGCCCTTGACAACTGTGGGGATAGGGCACTACCAGCACATGGAGGGAGAGAGAAAGAACTGACCTGCAAGCTGCATGCTGCTGGTGGAAAGGAACACTAGTTCACTTTCTGGCCAGTAGGAGAGACAAAAAAAACAGTGCCCACCACTGCTGGAGCCTCAAAGACTAGCAGCTCTTCAGCATCTTGTTCAGCATGAAAAGGCCTCCCAGGTTTTCTTTGATCAGATACATACAACTGAGTTCTTTTGAATCTGGCACCATAGACTTTGAGACATATTTTTTGCAGAGCAGTTTATGATGACATTTATGAGCTGTGCCTCAGTAAACTCTCAGGATGAGAGAAGCCAATCCAACAGATGGGGAAACAAAAGTGTGCAGAGCCCTGGAACAGGTCCCAGCAAGCTGAAGTCCAGGAAACGGAGCGGCACAACGGCAAACCATTCACACCAACAAACTTAACCTCGTAACGGAGATTGTGTGCCTTTGAGTGAAGAAGTATAGTTAGGGAAGTAAATTAGATGAGAGAAATTTCATGGTAATAATGACAGGAGGTAAATCTAAACCAAAACTGTTTCATATTTATTCATTTCAAACCATCATATTTGGATTCTAGGAATATCACACCCAGGCAATAGTCCCATTCTGCTAACAAGGAAGCTGCTTCTACTACACCTGAAAGGTAAACTAATTCACAGATATTAGACACATGGACCAGATTTAATTTCAGCCATAGAGGTTCAAGGTCAGACCACACCGTGAAACAGACACACATGTGCCTGGTAAATGCAGTGGTGACCTACACAGCCCACGTGGCTCTGAATGGGGGGATCTGCCAGTGGCCTGACACCATCTTGGGTGCTTCATGATGTCTTTTGTACAACTGTTTGTCTTAGAAAGTCTGGATGCTCCATATAATATTCTCCTTTTGGGTCTCATATGAAGAACACCAACCACTATTTAAGACTCTGGGTAAAAGTCTAGTTTTACACTAGAATATTAAATTGGCAATAAATTTCCCCAGAAAGATGAATGTTTTCAAACAAATTACTTTCTGAGGCAGCATAAACAAAGTCCTGAAACAAAAATTTAAATTTTTTCATTTTTTTAAAAAAGAACTTTTAAAAAATAAGAACATTTTAACAGTCACTATCCCTTAAAAATCTTAGTTCAATCGAAGTTTTTCAGTGAAGTAAAAAGGCTGCATAGCACAGGAAAGAAACCACTGACTCACTTGGCAAAAAGGAGGTCATATCTCACTATGCTGCCTGAAGTCAAGAATCAGTTTCAAGTGCTGAGATTCTACCTTTCAGATCATAGTACATGCTGTTTCTGTTGCACATGGAGCCTACTGAGAGGCATATTCTTTCTCTTGTAGCCTTACTAAGTGCTGCACTTGCCTGGAGACTTAGCTGGAAACAGTCTCAGGACTCAGTCTGGCCTGAATTTGGATTTCAGTTCCCAAAACACAAGCTGGAGAGCTCCGTGTTCTTACCTTTCTATTTCATTTCTGAGATTTCCTATTTTATGTGTTAAAAATGAGTGAAGGGGATTATGGAGGCAAAAAAAAAAAGAGCAGTGCTAAAGGAAATAGTGAATGGTCAATGGCTACATGATTCATCCAGTTGAAAAAGAAACTTGGGTGCCATCCTTGACTTTTCTTTCCCCAAACAATGGATGGTTATGTTCCATCAATCCCTTCCTCTCTACTGTTATGCTTATTGTTTCATCTCAAGCTACTGTCTCTGTTTCTCTTCTTTCCTAGCTAGCATACAGCCACTGTGCTGCACTTTGCTAGCCACAAATGTGATCCCATCTTTCCTGCTCTCCTTCCTTCCATTTTACTTGCTATATCTGGTGGGAGTGGGAATCAGGCAACTGATTTTCTGGCTGCAGTATGTCTACCTCTCCAGTCTCATCTCTGGTTTCTACTTCAAACATTTTCTTTTCCTTCCCTAATTCTATCTGCCTGAATCACATTGGACTACATGCTTTAGTAAATATTAGAATCAGAATTATTTAAAATTTAGTTTAAGTGTCAGCTTGTCTTAGACTTACCCCTAGACTTACCCCTTTCATCATGCCAGTCTGAGTTGAACACCCCCCCTACCGCTCCTCAAAGCATTTTTCACCTAGCATGTGTTTCTATGTGCTTGTGGGCTCCCGAAGGATAGAGACTGTGTCATCTTTGTAACCCCCATACCTAACACAATGCTTGACATACAAGCCTTGCTTCATGATTCATCTTAGTTACTTTCTCATTGCTGGAACAAAATACTCAATGCCCAAAAGTAAAGGAGAAAAAATTTAATCTGGCTCACATTATGTAAAGGTTTCAGTCTCTAGTCTGCTGGTTCTGATGCAGGGTAGCATAGCAGAAGGGCATAGAAGAAGGGAAAGAGCTCATGTCATGAAAGTCAGAAAACATCAAAGGAGCAGCAAGGCAGATAGACGCTTCCAGGGTGTGTCTCCATGGTGACCCACCTTCTCTAATCAGACTTCAACTTCCAAGTTACATTTTGCTGTAAACTCATTAGTGAACTAATCCAACAAAACACACCATTTCCCCCAAGATCTAGTCTCCTAAAAAAAATCTAATCTCCTCCCAAAAGCCTCACCTATGAGTGCATGAGGCTTTAGAGGGACATCTAGATACAAACCATAACATGGTTGTGGATGAATGAACACATATACCTAGCACATTGTACAGCAGGCATTTGTTGAGGCACAGTTTAATTTCCATTCCTTCTTTCTTAGTTCAAATCCAAAATCAAGGGATTCTAAAGTGGCAATTTTTCTTCAGGAACTACTATGACCTTTTATTTTCCTTCTATATATATGACATAACTACTTACTTTTTACCCCTCTTTCTCCTCAGCTCTACATGCACACACATAACAAATCTCACAGAAGAATCTCTAGGATCTCAGCGAGGTCCCTGGAACCTTGACCTTCTATGGAACCTCTTAAAACTCTTGAGCCTTGGATTCCCCAAGAGCTGCTTAGGGAGTTTGTTAGGATTCAGATATCTCATTTTCCTGACAGTTTTCAACAAGTTGTATTGCTTTGGGGCCAATGACACTCCCAAGGAAACTCAGTACTTCCTATCGTCAGCTTGACTTCTGAGATATTGATCACACTGAGGTGATGCTTGTGAGGTGTGAAGGTACAAGAGCTAATAGGAACCAGCAGGAGTTGTTTAAATATGTTAGATTTGGTCCATGGTTCTACTTTTTAAATTGTTGCAGCATGAAATAAAGCAACATTTTGTAAAAATAATTAACCCAGGTTGGGGCTAGCCCTGTCTGTGGTCCAAAAGAAAATTGTAAGTCGTTGCATGAACACTCAATAAAAAGTTAAATTTCCAACACTTTTGTTTCTCAATTTGTTTCATTTTTGGGGTCCATCTTTAAAGATATAAAGGAAAAGTGCAATTTTACTTCAGTTGTATTATTTTAAGAAGTTTAAAAAATGTAGATGTTGCCTCATTAGTTCCTTTTTTATTTTCCCAAAAAACAAAAGTACCAAAGTCCAGTAAAAAAGACTGTTTTCTCTGTTATTTTCAGGCAACTTAGCAAAAGAAAAGATGAGAAATATCAGCCAATAGATTTTCATTCTTTCCTCTTCCTGTTGGTATCACTAGCCACTTTTGCAAATGTGATTTTCACAGTTGGGTAGGAAGATTTCTACCATAGTACCTTGAACCCAGAGCAGATGAAACTGGCTAGGAATATCCAATAAGTCTAGCATGATCATAGATTCCACCTCTGATTTCTTCCCTGAGTTACTAAATGCATGAGAATTTTGGGTTGAGTTTGCAAAGTGATCAGAAATCCTAGCCATTAACCTTAGGGAATGGACTCCTTTCCTCCAGTGCTGCATATTAATAGAGAAGTAGGGGCTATGTGGGTCTGTCCTTATTTTCCTCCCTGAGTTGACATTGGCCTCCAACAATAAACGTAAATTATAGGAATTTGCTTGGAGTACATCAGTCTGGGTACAGCAAAGCTGTGGCAATAGAAATAATATATATGTTCCTAGGCCTTCCTCATCCTAGTAACGTGGCTGGTGAATGGTTCCTTCTAAATCTTCCACTTTTGGTAGTGACCTCTTGAACTAGCAGTGTGGCCCCAGGGAAGAATGCTTATATAACTGCATGAATCACCTGCAGTCCTTCTTAAAATCTAGCTACTAGAAAATTTTCTTGGAGCAACTGATCTGCTATTTTCCTATGAGGCCACTTTTTCCTTCACATGCCAGTACTTCCCAACTGTTGTGGGTGTGTAGGGAAATATTCTCCCCTAACAGCATCACACCCTGCTATTAGGCCACAAAACAGAGCTGCCTTGTGACTTAGCTTTTTATTAGTCCCTCTATTTTTCCAGCTCCATGTCCTAGGACTCTGGCTCTGGTACAGAAAGGGAGGAGTCAGAGGCAGTGAGGGTGCCAGCTTCCTTTGATGCATTGATTTAGAAACTTCTGCCCAGGATGAGTTACTTATTTGTTTAGAATACTGTAAACCAGGCTTCAGGGATATCCTTAGCATCCAGCAATTTAAGCCCAAGAAACTATTAGCTGGGTAGCTCTCCCTAGCCATTTTCCCTTCCCATGAGGCTTTCACCCTCTGAGGAATGCTACTCATGGGATTATATATCTGAATTTGTGGTAGGCATACATGTTAACTACTCATCTTGAGGTTTCTTTCATTCCATTCTTCATTTCACTGTTATAACAAAAACCATTTATTCAGTCACCAAATATTTATTGAGCTCACATATGTACCAGGCAGTATATGTCTGAGAACAAAACAAATTAAAAATCTTTGCCCATGTGGAACTTCATCCTAATGAGACAAACAATAAAGCAAACAAAACATACAAGCGCATTATACAGTGAGATGGGTAATGGGGCAAGGGAGCAGAAGTAAGTGGGGCAAGGGTTGGTTTGGATAGCTGTATGTAAACTGAAGTAGAATGATCAGTGTAGGATTGATAGGGAAAAATGTGAGGAAGATTTGAGCAGAATAAATGAAGCAAACTTCTCTCATATCAAAGAAAAAACAAAACACTTAAGTCAGTGAAAAACACTGCAAGAATCATGTTCTAGAAATGGCAGTAAGACCAATGTGGGTAGAGAAGAGTGAAGGAGTGACAGAGAGGAAAATCAGGAGAGAAACAGAGAATGTGAACCAGAGTCCATGGGGCCTAGTTGGTCCAGGATATCTGTTGTTTGCAAAATACCTGCTCATCATTTAATAGGGTCAACCTTCTAGAATAAGTTCTGTAGCAGAAATAATGGACTCATAGATAATCCAAAACTCTTTTTTAGCCAGAAATCTGAAGATCTGCTTCAGTGAAAGTTGCATCTGATTTTACAAGAATTGCTGGTAATTTGGTTTCTCATCTCCAATTTCTCTTTGAAATGTTGAATAATTCACTGGTACACTGCCTACCTCATAGAGCTAAGTTTCGCTATAATTCTAGGGAAATAGTTTCAACTTTGTGGCCATATGAGATGACATTTCATGGGAAAAGTTAGATCATTTAAAAAATGTTTACGTCTGTTGCCTACAGTTTGATACCGAAGAACGATGCCTCCAGGAAAACAAGAGAGTCAAACTGAGAGCAGCCACTTACAACATTTGTCAAAGTAGAGAGGTCAAGGAGATGGTTATAGGGTCAGAGGCTACACTCAATCTGTCAGCACAGTCTGTCAGCATTTCCCTTAAATATACCCTGAATCTATCTACCCCCCGCACCTCAACTCTACTACCAAAACCTTCAATTCTCCCATGAACAACTGCAGCTCCCAGTTGCTATCTTACTGGGTTCACCTCCTCTCTAGAAAGGGATAAGGTATCTGAGTGGATGGTGGAAAGGATAGGTAGGGGCCTTGACCTTGACCTTGGGTAAACCTTGAAAGCCATATGAGGATTCTAGATTTGTTCTTAAATGAGATGAGAAACTACTATAGGATTGTGAGCTGGCAAAGAACATGATCTGATTTAAGTTTTTATAAAAGCACTCTGGCTACTTGAAGAATTGTAAGAGTCAAAGCAAGGAGACCCTTAGGCCCTCCTGATGCTTCACACGTTATGGTTTGGTTTTAAATGTTCCCCCAAAGCCTCATGCAGTCATGGGAGTGGGTCTATCAAGACTGCTGCGTTTAGCATTTGTCATTGGTTCATTGTCTAGTGCTGGGATTGGAGGAGTGAGGGCTGCACCCGGCCAAGGATAGGAAGCTGACATACAATATAAGAGAAGGAGGGAGGTGTACTTTTCCTCCTTTGACCTTTTTGTTCTTGTCACTTGCAGCAGTTAATGAACTGCTACTCCTTAGCCATATTACATTGCCTTGGAGCCAGATGGGTATGGACTGAGACCTCAACAAACTGTGGGCTAAATAAATCTTTCCTTCCTTAATTTTGAGAGTCAGGTATTTTTTCCCAGCAGTGAGAAAAAAGTAACCAAGACAACTCTCAAATATGGAGGCTTGGGTAGCAGTAAAGGTGAACATAGACTTTGGAACTATTTTCTCCTGAAAAACTTGAAACTCCTTCCTACTTTGAGACCTTTGCTATTACTCTATCCTTGATCTTGAACACTGCTTTTTCAGATGAGCAATTGCCTCACTCCCTCACTGAAAACAGTCCACACTTGCATATCCCTTCTGTAGAGCTTTTCTCTAATCATCCAATCAGAAACAGTATTTATCTCTGCCAGCCTACTTCTATCCTCTTAATTTTTCCTTCTGATCATTTATTATTACCTGATATTTCACATATACTTTTATTGTTCAGTTTTTCTCTTTCACAGGTACATACATGGGTGGAGCAAGGATTTTGTTTGACTTCTTTGTTGCCATGCCTCCAGTACCTGGATCCAACCCCAGCATGAAATAAACATAATAGGGACTCAAGTATTTGTTGCATTGGTAGATAGATACAAATATTTATGTTTATAGCAGAGTCAAATAGATTCAATGGGGCCAAGTTCAATTGGTTAGGAAAAATGTATAATTTTTTAAAAGAACATCAGATAATCCTGGTGCATATTAATCACTTATTTTATTGAGGGCTCACTATAGTTTAGACAGTATTATGAGATTTAGTTTTTCTGATTTGATCCTTCTGAAAGGCTAAGAAGTAGATATTATTACACTGATGTTAAAGAAAAGAAACTGAAATTTTTGTACCTACCCATTGTGGATTCTTAGGAATTTACAAGTTCATTGCCTCCCAATTCTGAGAAGCCCTTGAAAAAATGGCTTTAGCCTTGAAAAACTTGCTAGTAGGCTTGTTTAAAAGCCAAGAAGTTGTTATAGTTTTAAAGCCTAAATTGGACCTGATGTCAGCTGCTCTGATGACCTTCTTTTTTTTAATCCCAGGTAATCCGGTAATCTCCCAGTGATGAACAAAACATGGACACACTATTAAATACTGGGTGCAGTTGAAGTGCCCAGCAAGAAGCCATAATTGACAATAGTGAGCTGAGCAGGGCAGTGTGGTCACAGCCCCGGTCACCTTCCCCATCCACCTCATGGAGCTGGCTGCACTGACTTACTTCTTAGCTCCTCTTTGACCAGTGTCTGATGCCCTGGGCTGGACATTCTGGTTCTGGTTCCGTTCTGTTCCTAAGCCAGGTGACTGAGAGGTGAGTCATGAAAATTTTATTGAATCTCACTGAAAAGTCACAGAATGCTCTCTCTAGACTTCAATTCCAAATATGTGAATTTCCTCAAAGAAAGGACATAGTTCAAAGTAATACTGTGAGTTTCAAACTCAGAATTTTAAAATTTAAATTGGCACTGGAAGTATACATTTGCAGAGAGCCTAAGAACAGAATCATAATATTATAAATTTAATTTTCATCAAAAATTATTTTATACTTCCAAATATAGAGACAAAGAAAGATCACGCTCCTGAAAATAATGATTATATGTAATTTAGCTATATTTTAAGATTGTTCACAGGTGAAATTTTGTGCTTATATTTATTCTTTTGAATATTAATGAGGATGTTTATATTTGTGTCTAATATCTTAATAACATTAGCATGACCCCTCTCACAAGAATTAGAGAGACCATGTAATTCATCTCTTGTCTTTAGGCTTACTTTCTAAAGATTGTATAAAGAAGGAGTCATTTTGTATGAATATTTTTCATGCCTTTCATTTTAATTTATTTTATTTTTGGTCTTTTTTCTTTAGGAAAAGGCAACACAGCAGAGAGTTTTTACCGGGGACATACAATGCCATATAGGGAGGCAGTCCAAATGCAATTTATTCTAAACTAGAAACTGTGATCTGTGTAGGAGAATGCACCTGAGTCTCTTCCCAGGATAAGCTATGGAGGATGTATGGGTGTGACCTTGCAGTCCAATGGTACCAGATTTTGATTTGGAACAAGATTCAGAGCCTGAGACTGTTTATAAATAAATACAGACCAAAGTGACATTCTGCCCAAGATAGGACAGTCTTCTGTTAATGATCTATTTGAAATAATAGCCACCCTCCCTTAGGAAGCAGAAATTTCTGCTTCTGCAGTGTTGAGTTGGGTGAGCCAATCCTGATGGGTATGATGAAAGCCTTTGTCTGTGGTTTCAAAGAATGGGAGCCAGAAACTTAAAAAAAAAAAATCATATTACTTTCACAGAGAAGGAAAAAAAAAAGACTTCCGGTGATGCACTTCCTGGAAAAGGTCTGTCCTGACTAGTCCAGAGCACTGCCCTGGGAGCTATTAGAGAAGGATGCTGCAGATCTCAGCTCTCAGCTGGCAAGTGAGCGAAGGGCAGGAGGCAAGGGAAGGACTCTGGGCTGGAGCCAGCAAGCCTGTGCATATTCAGATACTGTCTTTAAGAAGGCCCATTTTACATGGTAATGCTAAGCAAACATTGGAACAGAAAATTGCTTCCTCTCTGGACATGGGATATATGAAAGCTCTTCGAAAGTGACAAAATGGAAACCTGTCTCCCCAAATTTCAAGCCTTGTGTGCATGAGCAGGTGAGGCCCACTAGGCTTTCTATTTGACTATCTGTGGGTTTCAGGACATTCTGACCATATTACTTAGCATACTTTTGCAAGGAAGGTACACGAGTACATTAAACTAACTGCCTCCAGCCCACTTTCCCCCCACCCCCTTTCTCATTTCCAGCATCCAAAAATCTGCGTGATCTCCCACCTCTATCAGTCAGACTCATTCATCTGTAGCGTCATTGCCCTCGCTCTCCTTATAAGTGGTCCTTCATCTGGTAGAAATCGTTAGGGCTCAGTCTTTGCTGTCATCCATAAGATGTAAACAGGGACCTTGCTGGCCTAAAGTTATCACTTTTTCTTTTTTATTCTGTGTTTTTATTTCCCTTTTTCTAAACATAGTTCTTTTCTAAACTATGGTTCTTTTTAGTTGGTCAATGTCTTTTTTACCCATTTGAATTAAAGCTCCTTTACATTAAGGACTCTATCTTCTCTGTCACTGCTCTGCCTGACCCTGTAACAAGTGTCTAAGAAGTACTCATCACCTAAGTATAAATGAATGTAAAGTCTTAGGTGCAGTTCCACTTGCCCCTTTCAGTCCACAGCGATTGTTGCCTTTTTGGGTTTAATAAATCACTTGGAGTAAGCTCTACATTTGCATGATTCAGGTCATGTCACCTTACCTTGCTGATATACCACCAGGATTAGGAATCAGAAATTTTACTCATTTTTCCCCCAACTCCCAATGTAGATTTGGATTCACTCTTTTTAAAGCTGTTGTAATAGAAATGTTAACTCTGGGGAGAGTGGTTCTTTCCCCATAAGCCCTCCTTACAGCTGTAGACCTATTGTGCATGCCAAACATGGTATGAAACCCTAGGCCTTCGTTTCTGAAAGCCAGCAATAAGTTGTCACCCTGAGGTGTGCAGACTTGCTTGTGGAAGTCTTGAACTTTACATAAACATCACTCATTTCACGCATACTGTGAAAAATCTAAACAGCTCTAAATTAAGAGCTGATTGTAAGTTATCACAGATTTCCTCCTGTTGCTTCCAGATTATTTGTTTAAAAGAATCTATTAAATGCCAGATCTTTATTGTGATCACTAATGTCCTGCCAAGAGAAGAAAGATTTTAAAAAAAGACTTCCAAAATTATGCCACAGGGAAATGCAGGTGGCTCTGTCCAGCAGAGCAGATCCCTCCCTACTCCCAGCCCCTAGGCAGCCTGTCATTTCTGAGGCTTGGAAAGAGCTCTTTTAAGATTGAGACTTACTTTCAAAATTTCTCTGACTAAGAAGCTAGACCCTCTCATCTTGCTAACATTTTCTCTATGTTGTCAATCTTTGGTGGTCAGCAAAATGACCCCCAAATGCCAGAATAAAATGAATAATTCAGGCATTGAACTTTAAAACAGATGTCTGATTCTTCAAGATAGGGACTCCTGCCACCTGTCAGATGCTTGGAAAGGGATGAGACAGAGTGTAGATGGTAGTGTACAAAATGAAAAAAAAAATGCCATTTAGCTAAGCATTGACTCAGATTTCCGATTCAACCAAAATGGGCACTCACAGTCCTGGATTGATGTTAATTAGAGGGAGAATAGTGATAGAAACATTAGCTTCTCATAAAAGCTTTAATCATACGAGATGATTTGAAATTTCCATTCTAGTAGGTCAATATTTTCAAGACTTAAGCTACTTCTTCTATTTGTAGGGTACTATTCAGAAAGCATCCCCCAGCTTCTCAAACATGTACCACCATGACCACCACCACAGGTCGTCAGAGAACAAATTAATATCTCACTTTACCAGAAACTACATTCCATACCTAAGTTCCATTTGTCCTGGAGAGTCCTTGAAAAAAATCTAAGTTGAGTTTAACGTTAAAAGCATTTGCGAACTCTCATATCCACATAAGATAAATCTGTGTACTTACTGAGTACATACATAAGAAAAACATAACAATGAAAAATATATTTTTCACCATTGTTTTAGCACCATTATGATCTGAAGTGTGTCATCACAAAATTCATATGTTGAGACTTCAGAACCCAATGTAGTTGTTTTCAGAGATGAGACAAGTGATAGAATAGAGACCTTGTAAGGAAATGAAGAGACACCAGAAAGCTCTCTCCACCCACCTACCCAACCACCTTCCCAAACACCCATACCCTAGTGGAAAACCGTGTGAAAACACAGATAGAAGGAAGTCATCTACAAGCCAGGCAGAGAGCCCTCGCTAGAAATGAGCCTGGTAGCACTGTGATCTTGGATTTCTGGTCTTTAGAACTGTGAGAAAATCAATTCATGATACTTAAGACACACGGTCTGTGGTAGTCTGTATGGAAGCCTACGTAGACTTACATTGCTTGGTGACCACCAAGTGTTTCACATATTTTTCATGCACAAAATCAGATTTGGCTTTAGATGAATATTAGAATAAGTAATATGAATGAATATAAGAATAAGTAAATGAAAATAACCATATACAATATGTCCAGGTTGAATATTTTTACCTTGGCTAGTATTCTTATTCTTTCCATTGAGATTCCCAACTTTTTGTTAGTAGTCCTAAATCAACTTGATTTAGCTATCTCCAAAACAATTAACCAATGTAGTGAGAGCAAAATGCTCATATTTAATCAATATGTACCAGGGAACAGTCACAGTATCATTTTTCTCATACTATTTTGCCTTTAAAGGATGGGGTAATCTGTTCTTAAGCATAAAGTTGTAGGTGGATTTCAATCTTTTTATCAAGCAATGCTGTCAGTGCTACAATAGAAGCTGCAGATATTGGCTCATCTAGTGGGAAATGTGCTCTGGATTCTAAAACATCTATTCCTTCCTTAGCACAGAAAGAAAACAAAATTTTTGTCCCAGGAATCGAACTCAGGACCTTGCTTTTGCCAGGGAGGCATTGTGCCGCTGAGCTATATCCACTACAATTTCAGCACATACAATTACAGCACATACAATTTCATGGGAGGAACAAAGTGGTAAAGGAAAAACTACCTTGAAATGTCTATTTTTATTTAATGTACCATCTATATGCCAAGAGATTTAATGGAATACACAGATTTTACTTACCAAGGACACATAGAAAATAGAGACTTTGAGGAGACACTTAGAGCAATCACAGACCTGGAGTCACTGAGTATTGACTCTATTTGTTGTACTGATGCTTATTACTTCTACAGCCTAGACAATTACTTACTTCTTGCCACAGTTTTATCACGTATAAAATGGGAATAATATAGTGACTTCCAAAAGTGATCATAAGAACTAAATGAAATGATGTCTATAAAAAGTTCAGCATTTTTCTGGTGCATGACTCAGAGATCACTAAAGAAGCAGAGCCAATGTGGTATGCACACATCTGTAAAGAGAAGCGGAAAAGAAACATTTGTTATAAGGAATTGGTTCATGTGATTATGGAGGCTAAGATATCCCAGGATCTTCTATCTGCAAGCTGGAGACTCAGGAAAGAACCAGGTAGAATAATCCAGTCAGAGTCTGCAGGCCTGAACATCAAAGGAGGCAATGGTGTAAGTTCCCATGCATGAGATGTCGCAGTTCAAGTTGAAAGCAGAAGGAATTCCTTCACTCTCTTGTTTCATTCTATGTAGGCCCACAGCATGTTGGATGATGCTCATTATGTGGGGAAGTCAGTCTTCTTTGCTGAGTCCACAGATCCAAATGCTAGTATCACCCAGAAGCATCCTCACAGACACACCCAAAAGAAGTTTAATCTGAGCACCTTATGGCCCAGTCAAATCAATACATAAAATCAATCATCACAATTGCAAGAGTAGGTGTTAAGTGTATGTTAACCACTGTCTTTGGCATCTGAAACAGATGAATCTTTCCCCCATAATGTATTTATCTAGCCATTCAGCATCTTATCAAAACTTCTTTTTGGTTCTTAGGTATAATCAAAGCACATCCTACAGGCATAATCAAAATATCATCCTGATACTAAGAAGATATAATAGAAGAGAGGGTTAAAACAGAGCCACAAGTAGGAGAAAAATCATTTTCAAAATAAAGAACTGTTATTTTCCACCTCCCAAGAGAATTTTCAACAATAAACAGCAAAAAAAATAAAGAAAGATGTTATACTTTACATAACAGACAACAGTGCACATGACACAAAAACAAACACCACTGGGTCTACCAGCACAATACAGCTAGAAATGTAAGTCAGTATGGAGTCGATAGTGATTCTTGAGGCACTCACTCACCAGAGTGGGCTTGAATCCAGTTTACATAAACTTAAGCATCAAATTAGGACCAGCTAAAACTGAGAAAATCCTAACTTAACCAAAATAGGTCCAATAGCAACTACATACAAACCTTTACACTCAATGCATTGTCATTGTTCACTGCAGTCCAGGTTCTCTGGCATCAGCAGGAGAGGACAAGATTGGTGAAAGTCTGCAAGAAGATCAGAAAAACCTATGTAGATTGTGTGGCATGACAGCTGCCTATTTCCAAAGATGTGTGCTTCCTTTTCCGTAGTACAGAATTATGGACAAATTGGCTGCTTAGCTATGCCCAAGCCCCTGCACCTTGGTAGTGTCATAGACCTGAGGTCTAGCTAATAAGATGGGAACACAAGTAATGGGTTCCACTTTCACACTCACTCTTAAAACCTCCCAAACTTTCTTCTCTGTACTGTCCTCCTCCAGACACTAAACAGAAACAATCGCAGTGACTTTGCAGCTAAATACTGCAGACTGCAGAGCTTCTGTAGCCTGTGTCCCTGGATGACTGGGAACAACCTCTCCTCCTCACTTCCCATTTACCTGAAATGACTCTGGATACTTTACTGGTAAGAAATAAACTTCTGTTGTGTGTGAGCCCTTAAGCATTTTCTCATTTGCTTATTATAAAAACCAGCATTGCCCTAATAACACTAGCAGAATGAGTATTACTGAAGCAAGAGAAAACATAAACTTTAATACCTTTCTATTTTGTTTTCTTTTTCTACTCTTTCCTATTCTGCTATGTGTTAGGCAAATACAAAGAATGCTTATGAAATAATAAATAAATGCCTGACTTGATTGACTTATGACAAGTAAAGTAACTTGTCTTTAATTCCTAAAATCCACAATGAATATCACAATGTTTGCCATAAGATATAAGTGGATTAATAACATGCCATCTGACAATGGACCTGCTTTGGGTAAAAGGTAAAATAAGTTAAATATAGAATAAGTAAGATCAAGTTTTTGTTGTACTCGATAAAAGTAATCTCAGTAGATGAGTCTCAATAGGACTTCATACATTTGAAAGACTCACAAAAAGGTGTTATGATTGGTAGAATCTTTAGTTTTTTGTATTCATTTTGAAATGCAGCAGTAGATTCTTTAGCATTTTCTTTTGTTTTCATATTAATCTCTGTTAAGTGTAGCCTTGCAGTCTATTTTATCTACTTTCTATAAAAGAAGAAAATACATTACAACTATCTATCTGAATGCTTAAGTTAGTCCAAACTGGAAGGTGAATTATTTTTCAACTAATGATCTAGAATTAACAAAATCCCCAACCTTAGAATTTTGGTTAAGTTTAGCATCATGTCATTCACTGCACATCCCTTCAGGTCTGTAGTATCTTAAATAGACATATGTCTATCACAATGCACTAGACTAAAGTTAAAATAGATCAGAGATCTAAATATTAAAACAGAATCACTAAATCTATTGGAAGACAAAGTAGGTAGAAATCTTGAAGACATGGGGATAGGCAGAGAGTTCATGGACAAAAAACAAACTGCATGGGAAATACCTAAAAAAATCAACAACTGGGATCTCTTATTAAAAAGATTTTCTACTTCAAAAGAAATCACCAACAGAGTGAAAAGACAACCCACAAAGTGCAAAAAAATTTTAGCCAACAGTCCCTCAGACACAGGACTTATATCTAGAACATATAAGGAATCGAAAATTCTGGCCTCCCAAGTTTAAAGACTCAATTCAAAAGTGGTATCTGAGATGAATACTTACTTCTCAGATAAACGGATGCAACCTGAGACAAGATGAAGAAATACAAATTGGTAAATAAATGTATGAAAAAATGTTCAGCATCATTGATCATTCAAGAGATGCAAATTAAAACAACATTGAGATTCCTTCTCATCCCAGAAAGAATGGCTATTATCAAGAAATCAACCAGTAACAAATGCTGATAGGCTTGTGTGGAAAGAGGAACCCTTCTCCAATGTTGGTGGGAGTGTAGAGTGGTGCAACCACTGTAGAAATCAGTGTGGCCATTCCTCAAAAAGCTAGGAATAAAGGTCCCATTTGATATTTCTCTTCTGAGTATTTTCCCAGAAGAATTAAACACTTTGTACCATAGTGATATATGTGCACTCATGTTATAGTAGCACGATTTGTAATAGCTAAAGCCTGGAAACAACCCAAATGCCCATCAACCAACGAATGGATTAAAAAATGTGGTATTTATAGACAATGGAGTATTACTCAGTTATAAAGAAGGCTTTTATAGATAAACAGATGCAACCTGAGACAATAATCATAAGGGAAATAAATCAGACTTACATGTATAAACATCATATTATGTCCTTAATGTAAGAAACTGAAAGAGTAAATGAGATCCAAATGTATACTAGGTATTGTGAAAGAGGAAGAAACTTCTCAAAAGGAAAGAACAACTGGGATAGGGGAAAAGAGAAAAGAAGGAAGAGAATATATATATATATATATATATATATATATATATAATAGCTAAGATAGTTATACTACTAATTTCTATTAGCTCATTGAAAAGAAATGTTTGTGCTTAGTTGATCAATTTTTCATGCCTGTCTCTTGTAATCTGAGCAACTGCTTTGAAGATAACAATATGTTAATCTATTATCTTGTTTTGAAATTATCTGTCATTGTGCTTTAAAATAAAATAAATACTGAGTACCTGGGACAGAAGATGGAAATTTAAATGTGCTTCAGAGTTAGTCTTTGTTTTTATAGAACCACATCTTAATAAAGTGCACAGTCACAACCACAAAAATATGTGACCATAACAACACAGCAATATAAAGAATACATGTAAGCACATCTGAAGCTCCATCTTTGTGTCATAGAGTGATTTGAGATAGGAATTAAGGTGAAATGTTCTATTTCACCATATGTGCTGTAAATGTAAGCTAATGTTCTAAGATTTATCAACTCACCTCAACCATCCATTGTTCTTTTTCAGTCACATTTGCCAGTCTTTATATAGTTTGGGAATTTAGATGATCAAATTAAGAGGCTGCTACTTTGGGGTTGGGGGAATTGTACCGTAGTGATAGAGTACCCAGTTACCCATAGTTACATGAGAGAGAGAGAGAGAGAGAGAGAGAGAGAGAGAGAGAGAGAGAGAGGATCTTGAATTGGCCAAAACTCATATTATTTTTATACATGAAAATACCTGCATGTGTGTGTGTGTGTTTGTGTGACATGATGTGTCACTGGACATCAAATCCAGGGGCACTCTAGCATAAAACTGCATCCCCATTCCTTTTATTTTTTATTTTGAGACAGAATCCACTAACTTGTCCTGTTGGCCTTAAATTTGACATCCTCCTAACTTAGCCTCTCCAGTAGCTGGGATTACAGATATGGGTCACCAAATCCATCTGACTTCAACTTTTGATTTGACTGCCCTAGAGTGTTAAAAACACAATGTCCCCTTCCACTTTTTTTTTTTTTTACATATTCCTGCTTGAAGCAGCAAACAATAGTGGGCATATAGAGGCAATGAAGTAAGTGGTAGCCGTTTGACCAAATTTCTTAATTGAAAAAAAAAATGTCATGTAGATGATAGTACCCTCTTTGGATGACACCTGTGCCCCAAAGAAATTGTCCCATTTTTATAAACAGGAAAAGGATGTCATCCTATCACATGAACATAACTGCTAACATTCAGCTGATCACGTTATATGCAGCAATTGTGGATTTTAAGGGAAAGATTCCAGACCATGATATAAACCCAGTCATTTGCCCAAGGATAATGGGGTAATAGCCTAGCTTACTCCAGCTTAGGGTTAGCTTCATAAGCCATGAGTTTGTGTCTACCTTTCATTTTTAGTTGTCGAGACTTAATGTTCTGAACGGGACAAAAGGACTTAATGCTTCTGGACAGTCATCCCTCCTTTCACCAGACTGAAAACATCCCCCTTTCTAAGAAATCCCTTTGGAAAAAAAGACCAGAGGTGCTAGGTTTTTTGCTGACAGCTTTTTCACCTTTGTTTCGAGAATTTGTGCTAGGCAACTCCCTGGCCTGGTTGCATCTCTATCTTACCCAGGACTACAGCAACGTGAGGTTTAAATCCTCAGCCTTCACGAGGGCATGCAGTGTTCCACAAACTTCTCATAGAAAACCCATTCTAATGAGTACTCCTGGTGGAGAAGATTGGTGGAATCCATTGTGTATGCAATTTTTTAGCAGCCTGGAGGACAAGGTCAGACAATCAGTATCAGTTGAATGCTATTTTCATCAGACATGATGGTTTCACCAAATTCTGCACCATATTCAATCTGGTTGCTTGCAAGTGCTATGACTTGTCTGGGAGGAGTATGCTCAACTATTACTTTTGCATAATATCCTTTGCTTTGTGAGGAGATTAGGTCAACAGTGGAGCTCCAATGAATGTCCTCGAGCAGAAGCAGCTCCAGAGAGGCATATGCACCAACAGACTGCCACTATCCCGTGGCTCAGAAACATCCCATGCCTGTTTTCTCAGATCACTGCCTTCTTGATTACAAGTGCCTGGCATTTAAAAATGCTCTCAACACCCCCAAATTATAGAAAGCCTTTATTTCTTTTACACTTAACAAAAGTACTTCTATCATGTTAGCACTGAGGAAATGTAAATAAAAAGTTAGAGAGCCAGAGAAACCAACTGCTAAGACCAGCATTGGTGCTGGATCTATCATTCAAAGAGGTTCCTTTTCCAGATTTTGAGAGCTCAGGGGGATACTTAGGGACAGCCATATATAAAAATTATTTTATTACCATATGACAAAAATTAGTAATGCAACCTGGGATGACAAGCTTCTTTGAAGACTCTCATTTTGGCCGCACAATCTTGAGGCTCTTTCCAAACTATCTAAATCTCAAGATTCATAATTGTTCAATCTATTATAAGGCTGGATCACAGTGATAGTTATATGACTCTATAAACTTGGTTTTGAAAGGGTGGATTGTGGACCTACAATGAAAAATTTTGTAGCATATAAAATATGTTCCAATAAATGTTAATAATGTTTATAATAAACA
>PVJX010030157.1:0-22225 GCA_004027295.1 Dolichotis patagonum
AATGAAAAAGGACACAGAATCATGTCAAAGCAGGTCTCTGAAATCTCTGTTAACCTAAGCAGAGAGTAAGGAAAAAAAGAAGAATGTTTCCAGGCCATGCTGTGGAGTTTCCATGGATTTCAGGAAGCATAAGTGATGCTGGACTCTGCTCTGCCTTTGTCTCCCTTCAGTCTCCTGTGTAGGCTATGTGCTTGCCTTCTGTGTTACGCAAACACGAGCCATTGACACGCATCAGAAGCATCAGCTGTTTCTATGTGGTCAATCTAGGGTGCGGATCCTCTATCACGGAAGACTGTGAGCTCCGACTTTGCCTTATAGGAGGAAGCACCTGCTGTAACCTCTAACCCAGGCCAGTGAGCACAGCCCAAGCCATCAGCTGTGAGCTCTGTTAGTCTGTTTCACTCCTTGTCATCCTCTGAGAGAAGAACCACAGCACCCCCTATTGTGAAGTGACAACAATTTTACTTCTTTGTCTGTGTTAAATAAATATCTTCTCTGATACCTGAATGTTTGTTTCACTGTCTTCTGTTATTGGATCCCACAGAGTTTCACTGTACTCTATAATTTATATTTGCTTAGCTTTTAAGATTTCTATTTCTTGTCTGAGATTTGCTCCTTTTCCATTTGCTTCAAGAATATCTGAAACTGGTAATGCAGAGAAGTTAATGATTGTCCATTTAACAATTTACCGCATAATTTTAGCAATACTTCATCTAAGATTTTCACTTATTATATATTTTAGCTCTATAATTTATATTTGGTTTTTTATATCTTTTGTTTTCTGAAATTTGTTCATTCCTATTTGCTTCAATAATATATGAAACTGCTTATCAATAGAATTCAAAGTTGCTTTAAAAATAAGTCAGACACACAAGCTTCAATATCACATGGTTTCTCTTACATTAGGAAGCCAAAATATAAATAAAGAGAAAAATAAATGTAGTAGGAAGTAGGGAGATAGATCTTTCCCAAAAGTTAAGAGGTCCAAGAGATGGACAGAAGGAGGGAGGAGATGGGAAGGGTATGAAAAACAGAATTCAGCTATTTTGCATACATATGCTAACCCTCGACAAGAGATCTGGAAATTATGTACTAAAAACAAAAGAGAATACTTAAAAATTCTACCACATAATTTCAGCCATATGTAACTTGAGTGCAGTGTGTTATCAATGCCCAAATAAGTTGAGATTTTCTTGATGCCTGATCAAAATTACTTTTACTCTTCTTTCTTAGCCATTGTAACACTGTATTTGGGAATTCCATGCAGGCAGTCAATGAATCTGAGATAAATATCCATTTGGGTGCCTTGGTTTTTTTTTTAAACAACACAAAACAAAACATTAAAAGGGTAGAAGTAATATAGAATTTTAAAAAATAAAATAAACAGTAAGAAATCACTAGTTGATAAATTACATATTGCCCTCTTAGAAATAGTTGTTCAAGTTACAAAATTAAAGCATACAAAGTGGACATTCAAACAGTGAGACTGCAAATGGTTCTGTTCAACAATCCAACAAAAACTTATAACATGGTTATCTATCTTACACACTTAAACATACATGCAATTATATCCTTTAGAGCACTTACTTTTCCTCTCTCTTTTACAATAGTGATTACACATTTTGGGTTTTATTACTCCTACATTTGGTGCCTTGGTTTTGAGATAGTACCTTCTCTGAGTGCCTTGGTTTTCAGTATCAATTTTTATTTTTTATAAGGAACAAAAGGACAGCCCTCCCTTGGGAAATACATATTTTCAGTTGTTTCAGACAGTCACTGGCTGGCAGACAGAGTCAACTGCTACTTGTTTTCCATCTGCCAAAAGGCTCCAGAAGCCAACACATTGTCTCTTATACTACCTTTAAATTTTTCTTTGACATTGGCTAGTCCACCTTGGTTATGACCTTAAAAAGGAAAATACATGCCATATCTGAATTGACCACCAGGCTGATCTTAAAAATGCTTTTCATCATTCTCTCTGAGGCCCAGAGAAAAAAATCCTCTGATTGACCATAAATCAGCTTTCAAAGAAGAAAAGATTTGTTCAAAATAAAAGACAGATACTTATACTCACTCCTATGTGTCACTACGCCCCCTCTTTCCACATTATTGCAGTGGTCTATATGCCACCAAGCCCATTGTTACTCAGGCTCATTTTGAGCCTGATATAGTTGATTTTTCAACCTGGCTCAGGCCCACCTGCCTGAGGATGTCAAAGGCACAGATGAGATAGTACATCTCAGTGTGATGAGTACATGATGTGGAGAGGTCACAATTGTGAGTCCTGAGTAGAGGGCACCATGCAGGGCCAAACGGTTCATTCCAGCTCTGATTCTGCCCAGATTCCTCAGTAATAGGCCTCCATCACCAATGGGTGTGTAGACCATTGACATAATGACTCTATGCCCCCAGAGACACTCCAGCTTCATTACTCCATCTGCTTTCAACGCATTCCAGGCTTTTCCTAGTCTGGCCCTTTCATTACCTTGGAGCAAGTTTCAAGCTCTATACAGACTCCTCCAGGAAATCTGTCTAACTGTGACTCCCTCAATTAATCATTGCTCAGGACTGAGGTGATATCTCTGGTATAAATTCCTCTCAGATCAGAATGGTAAGATAAACACAAAGCTTCTAACTGAATTAACTTGTGCACCAGCCAGAACCTTCCTAAGCCACATATCCTACTGTGTTTCACCTGGTCTCTCTTACTGCAGCCCCTCTGGCCTCACAAAGGAGGTACTGTTCAGATACTTGTATCCCGATCACTACTCTCTTTCCCTACTCTGTGCTCTCACAGGTTTGAGTCTCTGGACAGAAAGGCTGGCCTCATGCATTAATTTGCCTAAGAAAACAGCTACTGAGACCACACCCAAGCCAATGTGCAGAGGCTTTTGCCTGGTCCAAATCACTTACTTGTTCAAGTCCCCACAGGAAGAACAAGAGGCTCAACCTTGGGACCTCACGTCAGTGCTCTCCTGAGAAATGAAGCCCCACACCTCCGTCTTTCCCTGACTTCACCTCAATCCTATTCACTGAGATATGCACAACTGGCTTTATTGAAACAAATGTTTCCTTAATTGGCTAAAAGACTGTGATCAGGTTGGGTAGAGAAGCCAGTGTGTCTCATTATAGCATGTGAGTGAGAACTGTCCCCAAATGCTGATGACTGGATCGGGGACTCCAGAAAAAGCCTGTGAGATTCCAGATCTAAGACATGAAATAACATCTCAGCTGTAGTCATGGGGCTCCAAAAGTATATCTTCCTGCAGTGAAGGTGCCAACCTTGTGTATATCAAACTATCCCTCATGTTGCTAGTTAGAGAGTCTTTGTGTCCAGTACAAAAATGTTTTTACTACAACCAAGGCATGCAAAATTTCTTTTCCCTAGCACTCTGCAGCCACCCATACTCACCCCCATTGATATCAATAAAAACCATGAACTTTGGGACTTGTGGCTTTTTGTTCTACAGAGATTATTCGTCATCCCAGAGCTCTGCATCTGCAGAAATTTCTCTTTGTCCTTATTTTGCATCCATGAGCCATATTTTCAGTTTGGAGACTTGAACCCTCTGTAGGGGTTTTGGTAACTTCAGTTGCTCAACTGTGAGTTCTGACCTGAGGAACCCCCTGCTCATCTAAGAGCAAATCACTCTTTTTACAATACTCTAACTCACCTTCACTTCCTTGCTGTACTCCTATATGTCACTTCTGTGAAAGGAATCCCTACCAAGGACAGTGGAGTGTGGTTCCTGTGTGGCTTCCACCGACACTATTTTCTGCAGGGTGTGGTCTGCTGGGGGACTCGAGAGACCCCATGAACAACTCTGGAGCTAAGGGCAAGATACCTGGAGCTGAGACGGAGTGGATCTAAGAAGGTTGCCAAAAGCAGTAGGTGGTCAGTTTCTGTAGCCATGTAGCTGACAGTTTGTCAGCATCTACTGGGAAATTACTGTTTCTACTTCCCCTGAACGTATTGTGCACACCAGCCTGTTCTGGCCTTCTGTTAGGAGGTCACAGATTCTAGATGTCTTCTTCAGGCCATTAGAGAAACTTTGAGCTTTGACAAAGGATACTGTGCTTCAGTGGCTGGCAAGGAGCACAAGTAAATTACTTTTTTCATTATAGCAAAAACACTGAAAAAATTTGTGTTTTATCATTAAGGAGGGGTCATTTTCAACCTTCACTATTGGGATTTTTTTTTGCCATCAATTGTACTATTTATGTAAATAACCTAGATATAAACTATGACATTTAAAAGACAGTTAAAAGTATCATAGCATTTCAATAGTGTACATATATCAGTATTACATGACGTTCCATTTTCTTCCAATTGTGTATTACTTCAGCATGAATCTACAGTATCCTTCTCTATTGATAAAATTAGAAAATAAACAATTAAAAAAGGAAAATTGCCTATTTTCATTTTTTCACACCACTTGTGTTTATTGCAACACTATTTCCAACAGTCAAAGTTTTGTTTCTTTGTTTTTAGCCAGCACGTGTTAATATACATAATGTTTACTTTCCTTCTGGGGAGTTAGTGTATGTATATAATACAACTTAATTCCTTTTTCTATTCTCTTTCCCCTCCCTCCTAACTCCCTCCTATTCTCTTTCCCCTCCCTCCTAACTCCCTCCTAACTTTCTCATCCCTTTCCTTTTATTTTTTCATGCATTTTTTTCTCTTTTATCTGCTCAGCCTGGTGCAGAAAGCAGTAGGATCTGTGACTCTCCAGATATAATCTCCACTCTGCACCTTCATGTCCTGCATTGGGTGATCAGCTCAGTAGACAGTAGGGTGTATCTGGAAGGCAATCATACATGAGATGGTTTCTAGTAGTACAGATATTCAAAACACATATATGTAGAAATTCCTCACAGACTTCGGCTGCAGCCTGAAATCAAATCATTGTTCTTGTATTTGCTTAAATTTTTGAAACTCTGTTTTGAATATTTTGAGGATTCTTATTGGAATTTGAGAATGAGTCATAGAGTTTTATCCTAACTGCATTTTAAATACAAAACTACAAGGATTATTTCATAATAATAAAAGTATGATTGCTTCCCAAACAATAATATTCATAAAAATCATGGGTATACCTTGTTAGTACACATATTTTTACACTAACAAAGATTTCCTTTCTTTTCTTTTCTTTCGTTCTTTTACTTTCTTTTCTTTCTTTTTGTCTTTTTGACACAGGATATTGCTATGCAGTTCAGGTTGGCCTTGAGCTCACTTTGTAGCATAGGCTGGTCTCTAACTCACAACAATCCTCCTGCCTCAGCCTCCCAAGTGCTGGGACTACACAGGAGTACACCACCACAGCTGCCTTAACAAAGATTTCTGATTTAGAAAGAAAGATGAGGAATCGCATTTCTGACTAGTTCCCAGGGAATACTTCTATTTCAATGAGAAAATAATTATCAATTTGATCTCCATTACCAAATAAATGAGAATGCATCCATTAGTCTTTCTGAATAAGAAGAATCTGAAAAGTATATGGTGAACTCTGAGTCTCACTGTTGGTTTACATATTTTGGAGGAGAGCCGGCTCCCTGTGTTACCAACCACAGAGGGAAAAGGAAAGCACAGTTTGGGCGGAACCACACTGAGAGGTAGACTTGCCTGGGGAGAAACAAAGTACCAGGCCAAAAGCCACTGACAGGAAAGGGCCCACACAGCCTCACTGCTATCTATCATGCCTTTGACGCTTTTCACCCTTCTTCTTTTCTCCTGCTTGTAAGTGTGGAGCTATCTTGAGCACTCAAAAAAGTTTTGATCACACTTCCTCATGGGTTTAGCTCACTGTGTAACTGTAACTTCCCAGGTACAGTAAGCAGTAATAATCAGCCTCATCCTCTGTCTGCGCCCTCGTGATGGTAAGGGCAGCTTTGTTCCCAGCGATGGATCCAGAGAAGCGATCAGGGACCCCAGAGAAACGGTTGTTTGTGTTGTAGATAAGAGCATGTGGAGACTGGCCAGGGTTCTGCTGGTACCAGCTAGGATAGTTACTAGTAGAGACTGACCCAGAGCTTAGGCCACAGGTGAGAGTGACTGTCCCTCCTGAAGACACAGACATTGATGGCTCCTGGATGGCTGCAGTCTGAGAAACTACTCCTAAAAGCAATAGAGAGACAGTTATTGTTATGGAGACCAATGTTGACCTCATACCCTGTGTTTATGCGGTCTCTGCAAGGATGCAGTGTGCATTCCCCTGACCTGAGCTGTAAGCCAAGAGTCCAAGAAGAACCATTGTCCAGGCCATGGTTGGGATTCTCACAAGGACTGAATGTCCCCAGACTCCTCAGCTGGAGTTTGGTTTCCCCTGGACCTTTTCATGCCTCTCCCAACCCACTAAAAAGGGCAAATTTTTCATGCAAATCAGCTTCCTCCCTAGACCTGCCCCAGTTCACCCTGATAGCCTTTGGGAGGGCTCTTAAGGGGCTGATGCTGGGACTTCATCCAGGCCAATGTCTACAGGGAGACTGACACTGAGAGGTGAGGCTTGATGCCTTTCTTCAGATAGCTCCCACCTTTATGGACCTTAATTAGCAATCTCATCTCCGAAAGCTAAGCACTGATAATGGAAGGGTGAGGTCCTTCCCTCCTACTGTGTTTATCTGACAGATAGCAAAGCCAAACTCATCCCTGTGAAGATTCCTCCCTTTCCAGAGAATTGAGTGCTGAAGATGATTTCAAGATTCTCCTCTCTAGTACAGGGCTCATTTGGACAACACAGAGCTAAGTCCCTGGGGACTCCCTGGCTACCTCCAAGGACAGAAGTCACCTATTATCTCAGTCCCCCAAATTGAAAGTTAACAAATCACCATTAAATTTTAAGATTCCTCCCAGCAATAAAAATAACAGTATATGAAAATAAGTGTCTCATAATCAGAAATAAATCTAATAGTGTCTCTGACAAGTTAGTATGGACATCCTGGGTATCTTAAAACACTCTTTCCCTGATGAGTCTCCTGGGAAGCAGGAGGATCAGGAATGGTGGGTGAGGCTTCTAAGGACATTCAGAAGAGTGTCGGGGAGGTAAAACTTATCCACTTGCTTTTTGAGAATTTTCAAAAAGCAGTGTTTGTTACAACAAAAACTAAAGCATAATTTGATGTTTATTCCTTAACTGCTCATACAATGTTTTATTATTTTCATTTCCATCTCAATCATGTATATTGGAAGGGGCCAACTCATATTAGACATGAATATTAATTTCAATGTACATTTTCTCTGATAACATAGCTGATACAATATATACATGCAAATTTGTGTTTGTGTATATTTGTGTAACACTGAGAGAAAGGGGAGGATCTGAAATTTAATAAATATAAGTGTTAAATGTTTAATAAAACCTTAATTGTCAGTTTTTGTCACTCAGTATAAAACATTCTAAAATAAAGTGACAAATAGCAAACTAGTATGGTATATTCTTAAAAACAGGACAAAGAAAGGCCTCAAGCATTTGTTAGCTATTTTGTAATATAGTCATAGCAACCTGCAAGTAACTATGATTCTGCATGAATCTCTGGGCTCCTTCTACAGATATCTCAGACAATCTCAGGACACCAAGAATCACAAACGTTATTTCCGCCAAGAATGTTGGGTGCCGATATGGAGCCAGAAGTGCATGACTGGTAAGTCGGATATGAGAGAAGATCTGGGACACCAGGAGCACTTCCCAATGTAGGAAGAAGCAGAGAGTGAGTGGAAGTGATACTGCTTGACCTAGCTTTCCTTCGAGTGAGTATTTTACTCCTGAACGATAACCTGATCCCAATGGATGCAGTGCGCAATGACAGTCTTTGCAGTGAGTCCCACAGCTGTCTCTTACACAGTCAGAAACTCAGCAAGGGGTCTGTGAAGCTCTGCCCCTTAATGTGGCATCTGACCTTCAGTTCAGCACCTCTCATTCCTGTTCTCCTTCCAAATGCATGTTCGTTCGCCCACACAGCCCTCACCATGATTCTGTCTGCAGCCTGAATCCACCCTAGAATTTAAAGACCAAACATGGATGTCATTGGTTAACATGCTGAGAAATAGTTCCTATTTGTTTATGAATTCGTTTATGAGTTGTTTATGAATCAACTACTTAACCAGTCCAATGATTTAAATAGAGGGTATTTTTGGGGTAACCAAAACTTATATTTTCATTAATTTTTATAAGATAATGTGATGGGAAATGTAAAAACAACAATTTCATCAAATTTATTCAATATAGTAAGTGACTGGTTGAAATGACACCTGCCCAAGTGACATTCTGGATAGCCAGCACTTAAACTCATTACCCTGGTGACACAGTGACTCTCAGAGTAAACGCACAGGGTTAAGTTCGTAAATTGCCATATTATATTTTCAAACCTAATACAGCAATCACTTACGTGCTGTATAAGATGAATTGGGAGGAGACAGGTGAGCATTCTCCCTTTTTATCAGTCTTCAGGCTTTGTAGAGACAAGAATAACCACCCATGTTACCCCAGACCTAAATATTGCAAGTGGAATAATTCCCATATTACTTTTAAACATGATATGCAAAGTCTTTCTTGGCTTCAGTGCCACAGTTTTCTTAAAATAAGAAAATAATGATAGACTATGTTTTCCTTATTTAAACCTTGAAAGATAACTTATTGCATGACTGGTATCTTGGATTTTGTTTCAAGGAAATTGTTCGCTCTTCACCCACACGTAAATATTTACACACAGATTTTAGACACCATGTGTACTATAAAATAAAGAGTCAACATGATTCCTGGAGACAGTGAGAGGTGATTGTAAAGAGTGAAACGATTCCAGCCATCTGTCCTGATACTCCTACTGGATTCAAAGGATGCAGGCCTGATTTAGAGAGGACTTAGTCCAGAAGTCTCAATGAACCACGTCTGGACACTCACCATGGCAAGCCACTGGTGAAGCAGGGAAGGAACTTATTCACTGTGGCTGCACTGGGAAAGCAGCAGGTCTAACAGCACCCTGAGAACTATCTGGATGTTGCTAGTGATACCATCTGTACTAGCCTCATGGTTCTGTATATGCCAGGTAATGATGCTGCAAACCAAAGGAGAAGGTTAGGAGATTTTTTTTTTAATTGAAAATAAGGAAAATGAGCATAGCTCCTGGATTTTTAGGAGGGAACCCAAATGGGTAGCCTACCCCTCCTCCCCATCTACAGCTAATTATAAACAGCACAAAAACTGCTCGGCTGTTTAGTGATCACTAATCACAGGTGGCTCTGTGGATTTAAAATAACGACTGGGACTGAGGCCGTTCACCCAGTTCTTTAAAATGTAGGGTTTCAGTGTTAGAATATTTTTGTCAGTTGAACGAGAAACCCAGGAGTCTCCCTCAACTCTCCCATGCCCAGCTCCTGCCGGTCACCGTGTGCCTGGCCTGTTCTGCTCCCTTCCTTTTCGTGGCTCCTGCAACCTGTGGTCCCCTCCGTCTGGCCCCTTCCCCACCAAGAGCGCGTTCTCCACGGCCCGGTGCATGAGATGCCGCAGTGCTACATGTGTCGCATGGCTTGGTCCCTCATTCCTTGCTGCGGCCCTTGCCTTGCTGCGTTGGCAGACTGTGTGTTTACGTCCGCGACTGGACGTTTGGATTGTTTCCACTTTGGAGCTGCTGTGAATAATGATCTTATGAAGGTTCATGAACATTTTTCACAGGTAAAAGGGTCATTGCCTAGTCCTGTGGCCGCTCTGTTGTAGACTGGACAACGGTTCTACTTGCATCCAGCATTCAGAGATGAAGGAAATGGGGGGAAAGACACGGTCCTAATGATAACTTCTGTTACTGTTTTTTATTTTCTTTTTAGAAAAAAGACTGTTATGATTCTCTTACCAGCTGCCCAGGATCAGTTATGCAAGGGGTCTTGTGTATTTTTCTGTTTTGTTATATGTAAATGTGCGTTATATTTGTAGAAATAAATTTTTAAGGGCTGGAAAATAATGAAAAAATAAAATAAAATGTAGGATTTAAAGGAAACTGCAATCTTAGAAAAAACTGGTTAATTCACATTATGATGTCATCCAAATTCAGAAACTTGGTATGGAGTGGCTGCACTTTCCTTTAGTAGGGGTTGGACTGCATTCTATGCTACCTAAGAAAACTAATTTTTTGTGTGAAGTCTTAGTTGACTGTCTATTCTGAATTTTTATCAATCTGGTCAGTCCCGACTATCTCAGAAGCTTTCACCAGCTTATTAATAAACTAACAAAATAAATATACTCACAGTGTCTCCAAAATTGTAGTGGAGAAGAGTGCAGGCAAATATAAAATTAAAGCAAATCAAATATTCCTGATCAAGCTGTGATCTGTTTTATCATAATCTCAGGTCTCTTTCTGTTGCGTCAACTAGTACCAAGGAAGTCAGTTTTGCTTGAAGCTATAAATTTTGATTCCTATCATGGAGTGATCTGCTTGCAAGTTTCAGGGTCCCTGAAATTTTAGACAAGTTAGGAAGGAGGAATGACTTAGAGAGAAAGAACCATTTAGAAGGAGAAATGAAGTTAGTTAGGACAGTGACTGGATGCACTACCAATATCAGGAGGGAAAATGTAAGTGGGCTCTGGTATCCTTTAATTACCCCTGATAAAATCTCTTTGGTCTGATGTCTGAAGAAGAAGGACAGAAGAATCCAAGCCATGATGGAGATGGCCCTAGAGCTGTGATTGGTGAGTTCTCTGAGATTGAAACTCTTTTCAAGTGTCTCCTATTTTCAGTTTCTAAGTCATTTATTTATCCAAATTTGTCTCTGTGCTGTGATTGTCCATTTGTTAAATACAAAGCATGTGCATAAGTCATGTCCTTTGATCATTGGTTTCTGGAGCCCAGATGCAGGAAAGTCGCACATGAGGAAGCCCCTTGTGTATAAGAATTAGTATTTTCCTGTGTGGCCTAGTCTAGGGCCCTACCCTCTCTGGAATAGTGCAGCAGTGCACCCTGCTGGTCTCAGATCTCCAGTCATTTGGTCCTTCACCCAGTCCAGCTCTCCTGGTAGGGAGTTCTAACTCTTCCAAATAGATTTTATTTTTATTTTTATTTTTATTTTTATTTTTATTTTTTGTTGTTCTTGAGACAGGGTCTCACTATGCATTTCAAGCTGGCCTTCAACTCACTTGTCGCCCAGGCTGACCTTGAACTCACAGCAATCCTCCTCCCTCAGCCTCCCAAGTGCTGAAATTATAGGTGTGTATCACCATGCCCAGCTACTGACAGATTTTTCTGATACTAATTTAAAGGAGCGTCAAATGAATAGATATATTTCATTTCACATATTTGAGATGTTTTATTCAAGATCAATAATGACCTTTGGTCATCTAAATATAAAATGCATTTCAGAATGCTTGTATCATTACATATTTTATGATTACCTTTTCAAAGCATTGCTGAGAAGGACAGACTGCAAGTCCTTCTTCTCTACCTCAGTCTCCAGAGGACCAGGAAGAACCCTTCATTGCAAAATTTCTGTCTTTTCCTTCTTTATTTTTTTCCTTTCTTCCTTCCTTTTTCATTTCTTTTTTTTCCTTTTTCCTTTTCTTTCATACTAGGTATTGAAACCAGAGCCCTCAAACACACACACACACACACACACACACATATAATTTTGAAATGGAGCCTAAGTTGCTACGGCTGGACTTGAACTTGTGGTTCTCCTCCTGCCCTATCTTCACTGAGGGCTGGGCTTAATTTCCTCCTAGTCTAATGGCTGATGAAAACATTCCCTGGCTTTATCTGTAGTCAATGTCTGGGTGTCATTTCCAGAAATGGGCCTGGCCTAGTCATGGCCTGACCAGAGAGGAGCCAGATGCTCATCCCTTTGAGTTTAAGCATACACCAGGAGATAGGCATCTGTTTACAGCTTTGTGCTCCCAGCACCCTCAGCAGCACACCTGCAGCACCCTTTCCTGCCCAGATCCAGTTCTAACATGTCTCTGGACAGGTGGCAGGTGGTTCAGACAGAGGTCCTGACATTGTTGCCCGCAGCTTAGTTAGTTAAAAATATTACAGGCAGTGAGACAGGGCTAGGTCCTCAAAGGAGCCAGTGCAGATACCTTACAACTGTGGGGGAGACAGACACCTCCTGCTGGGGGCCAGGCCTCAAGACAAAGGATCAAACAAATGCATCCACATCCTAGGGACTGATATTCTAATTAGTTCCCTATCACCCAGAGGAAGCCTGGAGTCACCATCCCATCCCCCTAGGGAAGAGTCACTGCTCCTTAAGAATGCCCGCTTTCTACGTGACTGGCTTCCCCATTTGTCCCCATGTAATCAATTTTACCTGAACTATTAGTCTTATTAGCTAACTATAGTTATGTCCCACCTTATGCCCATCTGCTTTATGATTTCCCAGTGTTCCCCCGCCTTGAACCTGTCTCGCCCCGTGATTTTGCTCTATAAAAGTCCCTGGAAAAGAGAGGCCTTGGCAACCCACTCAGGACCCCTTCTGTCTCTCTTCAGACAGAAGCTTTCTTTCTCTCAATAAATATATTCTACTCTTAACCTCCACTGTTCCTAAAATTCATTCTTCGATTTTAGAGAACATGAACTCGTGGACATACTAAGTCAGGAGTTTCATTCTCCTGTATCAACATCACCAGGAACTTGACTACTGACCACACCCTGACAAGAATATAGCAAGGCTTCACAAGCATCTGCCAACCTCATCTCAATGTTTTGTTTTATATTTGGGCTTCCTCAGTAAGGGCAGTTCTTACAATCTTCTCTCTCCTTACTTCGTTTTTTATGAGATTAACCAATAGGAAATATATTGGTGAGTGTTTGGGAGGATAATTAGTACACAATCTGACTTTCTGAATTCATTGGAAGTAAGAAAACCTGGGTAATATAAACAAAACATATAAATGGGGTTGTGAAGAAAATAGTAATTATTGGCATTCTTCAGAAATTAGTTATTACAGATGTTCAAATAAGTGAGTGACAGCTCCACAGAAAGCTCTCAAGGGCTGTGCCTGAAATTCCTAATATAAAGGCATTGATATTAATGGAAATTTTACAGAGGAAAACAAAATGGTAGAACAGGAGACAGACCTAAGAGTTGAGAAGTAATGAATCAAGATAAAAGAGAAGCCAATAGAGAGACTGGACAAGAACTAGAGGAGGTCAATATGATGTTTGTTGCATGTTTGATTTATTTTATATTTTTCCTGCTCAAAGAAAGTGGACCCTCTCTCAGTATTTCTTCTGTCTTGCATGGTAGTATCCCTTCATGGACTGGTCAGTTCTTCTTTAATCAAAAATTTGAATTAACTCCAAAGAGACTTCTTTTTTATTTATGTCTGTTAATGGCTCCAGATCTAATTTTACACCATTCTTATGAATTTGGTTTACTAATATAGGAGTGTGGGTTTTTTGGGAGAAAGGTATTTTTAAAATTTCAGAATCACAAGTCCTGTGTCAGGTACACTAATTCAAAACCCACATATTTTAAGATACCTGAAGGATTCAGGCTTATATCAAAAACTGGCAACCACTAGAATAAAAAGGCCCTAGTATGGTTTTGTTTATAAATTATTCTTCACACTTTATTCTGTTTCCAATTAATCTGGTATGGAACAAATTTTCTGATTTCCATTTGTGCTTTGTGGACCAAGCTTAATGTATTCTAGGGTCCTCACTGAAGATGGCAGTGCTGTCAAAATGCACAAAATGTCTGGATATTTTACATTGGCAACAAAATATTCTTCATATGCTCACATCTTTGATGCCACTGAGCCATGAAATTATGTAATAGTTATAATTGTCCATTGGTGGTATTAATCATAATAGTATTAATTAGTCCTTGTATATTTATATATATTTAAGTCAGAGATACTTCTCAGGTTATTAATCATAGTCTTAAATGTTAAACATATGAGTATAAATATGATAATACATGTAGAAAAATTGATGGATGAGAGGAAATAAAAAAGGTTGCAAATTTAGAAATATCATTACATTGACTCCCAGTACAATAGTAACAATTATCAGATGCTTGGTGGTTAATAACAACAGAAATGTACCATCTTGCACACATCAGTGAACTGTAGTCATCAAAAATCCACAAACGCAGCCTTGTTGTTCCCCATGAGGTCTCTACAGAATCCTTCCTTTCCTATTCCTGGGTCCTGGTTGCTTATGGACATCCATTGATGTCCCTTGGCTTGCAGTTGTATACAAGTCCAGTCTGTGTCTATCTTCACATGGAGTTCTAATTTGGAGTCTGTTTTCTCATTGTCATCTTTTTTATGAGAACACCAAACATTACCTATTGTTAGATCTGGTATTAGAGACCTAACTCTGAGGAATGTTCTAGAATAGAAAGGGGGCAGGTGTAGCTGGCAAAAAACATTTGTGGGCAGCTGGTATAAGATGACAATAAAAGAAAGAGAGAGAGAGAGAGAGAAAGAAAGAAAGAAAGAAAGAAAGAAGGAAGGAAGAAAGAAAGGCTATGAAATGGCAACTACTTTGGAAGTGGTATGTAGAAAGACCCACTGAACTTGGGGAGAAAAAGAAAAAATGGTTCAGACTGTAAAATGGGTGGAAGGCAGCACCTACAATGTAACTTATACAGGTGAGGCCAGCTGAGCAGGTTTAAGGGACTAGTAGGGGTGTTTAGTGGTACATTTCCACACTGTAGCCATGGTATGTGTCAGGCTTGACTTTGTCTGGACCTTCCCAGCACCTTCCCTCTACTGTTTTCAGTAAACTGCAGGCTCCAGCAAATGTGCGGTCCTCAGCAAACAACAGCAAACCATAAAACAAATCTTGTCGCCCATGGAACAACAGGACAGGAAGTCGTAAAAAAGAGATAAGGCAGAACACAGACTTCCTTGGCTCCAGGACATCTGATAACACCTACACATCTGCACTGAACAATCTGAGAGCTTTTCTCACTGACAGCTGTGCAGACCCCCTTATGTGGTATCCCTCACCTGATTTTCTCACGCGGATCCCCTTCCTCTCAGGCCCTGCTTTTCTTTGTTCCCCAGAGACAGTCCTTTCACTCTCCATTTGTCTGCTCTGACATATGTTAAATTTCCTGTCTCACTGCCTTCCTAGGAGCCTGGTGACCTGTGGTCTCCAACTCGCCCCATTCCTTATAGTATAAAAGTGTAATTGATGTCTATTCAAACAATTGGGGATTCTCTTTTCTTCTCTATAGAGTGATACAGGAGTTTAAAATGACCATGGGATGTGGGACATAAAATGAATCATTCATTAGTTTATTCATTGACTCAATTTTTAAAACATTTTTTAAGAGGTACTTCATATGAACAAACACCAGGGATTATGCTAAGAGTTCAAGCGCTGGTCTCATGTCGCTAGAGCAGGATGAACCACACAGGAAAAGAAGGATAATGGTGGAAAATGAGTTCACTAAGATTCAACATCTTTCACAGAGTCTTCCCCAGCATCGAACCCAAAACAGAGAGGGGTATCTCTGTGCCTTCAGGACCTGATAGGGCCAAATGCCTTAAAAATTAAAAAAAAAAAACTCAGCTTTGACTTTCCATGAGGTCCAGGTGGGTGACATGCAGAGGGAAGGTGTGTAAGTCTGTCCCAAGAATGGATGCAGAAGCAATGGCCAGTAGTGAGGGGTGTGAAAAATCTTCTCAAACTGTCTTCCAGAAACCTGCAAGGGGGACTCTGGTGACTGGCAGTGCCATCTTTCTCAGCTGACTCCAGACAAAGCTGAGCTCAGAGGTGACAAGGACATGTTTTCCTGCAGTAAGCAGAGCCCCTCCAATGGGCACCTAGGCTCCAGGACACAGATTTTGTTGAGGTTTTGCAACGGCAAACAGAAACACTGAAACAACACCCAGGATTTGGAGACAGATTTATTTTACATGGATGGGCACCAATGATCATTCCCAAAATATCAGACCCTGATCTCTGGATTTTATATGATGCATAAACAGGAGGTACCATGGCAAGACAGAACAACCTGGCAGTTCTTCTCATTAACTAGCAGGGTGATATCATCAGTTACAAGGCTAGATTACTGATCATCGAACTTGTTACAATCAGACATTCTGCTGTTTGGTTACACTCTTGTGTTCATAGGGGTCAAGAAAGTAGTTACAGAGCTATGAAACAGTTACAGAGCTAGGCAGCTTCAAAAAGAACAAAGTTTTAATTTCTCTTGCATAGTTTTTCCCTTTCATTTTGACTTATATAACATATCCAAAGGAACTGATATTTATGCAGATTAATCCACCCAAAGATTGAGAAAGAGACAATTATTAAAAGTAGTAGGATTAAGCCATAAAAATGAGCACATGATGAGTTGAGTCACATCCTTACTGGACATCGAAGGAATCAGATCAGCACTTTGAGATGGAGGCAGTATTCAAATGTACACTTTAGTTCTCACACTCCCAAAGTTTCAATATACTAAAAGCTCAAGTTGCTTGTCTATCAGTCCCCACCAAGCTGCTCACTTGAAGGTCAATCATACTCCCTTCTCCAGCTCTCCTTACTCATGGTCCCCAGCAGCCAGCTGCCCACTTGAAGGACAGAGTTGCCACTCCCCTTCTCAAGCCCCCTCCCCACTTCTTAACCCTATAAAATCCCTGACTCTGTGAGAGATGGGGTATTTGGTCCTCATACCAGGAGTCTCTCTCAGAATTTAATCCCAATAAAACCTGTCCTTGGTTGCAGAGCTCTATTCCTTTACCTTTCTTCCTAACAGAGGTGGTAATTCTTGTCAATTCTTCCAGGAACTTCAAGGGTTGTACTTGTTTGTGGGGGAAAACTAATCTTGGTGACATTGTGAGATCACTAAGAAAATGGATCTTTTCATTTAATCCATGCTTACTGAGACTAGGTCCTGTCTTTGATTCATGTTGATTTTAGTTTAGTACCTGGTGAGAGATGTAACTCTAGATCCATTCTTCTGCATATGGATAACCAGTTCCAGTTTTCCCAAAACCATTTATCAAAGAGGCTATGTTTCCTCCACTGTGTGTTTTTGGACCCTTTGTCAAAGATCAAATAGTTGAATGTACTTGAATTATTTCTGCATCCTCTATTCTGTTCCATTGATCCTCATAACTGCTTTGTGCCATTGTCATCTTGTTTTTATCACAATAATTAAGCTTCATTTTAAAACACAATAGTAATATCATTCTAAAAAATTAAACTTACTTTCATATTAAAAGGTATATTTTTTGGTATGGGAATATGTATGGAAACATAGATTGCAATAAGGTAATAAAAGACAGAACTCTTGCCTCCTTTTTTTTCTCCATACAACATATAATTTCTTTCCTAAAGTAATTTTAATGTTTTAAATTAGGAGTTTTGTATCACAGATCTGCTCCTAAATATAAGAAGAAACCTAGCACAAAGAAACCCCTTAGAGTCTCTTGCCACAAATGTCAGAGTCATCTTTCTCATAAAAACAGGGAAACAAGAAATAAAGGCCAAAGTAGAATGGGAAAAACACAGTTAAAAAATAGTGAAAACAAATGATGAGAAATTTCAGCAGCAAGTACTGAACCTGGGACAGACCACCCACAGCTGGCAGGTAGATTCCAGACTTGGACTCTTTTAGGAGTCAGAATTGTGAAATGAACACATTCATAGGTCTTGTGTGCATGTTGTGCCTTTCTAACTTGAAGAAATTATCCTTTAGATACCCCATGACTAAAGGAATGACATTCTATCTCCCTAAGGCCACAGAAGCCCCAGAATTCCTGTCAAAGGAGCCAAGTCTGAGCTATGGAGTGGTGGAGAACAGAAAGCCTGCATCTTGGTTCAGGGTCAGGACAGGGATTTTCCAGAATCACTGGAGGTGGCACTGTGGTGACTGAGTAGCAGCCTTGGCAATGACAGCACTTAGGGATATGTGCCTCACATTCTTATGGGACTTGAGTATACTGTGAAGACCCCTGAAGCTTGGCAGCTGTCCCAGAATAAATATCAGTGTTGAGCTCAGGCATCAACAGAACCCCAGAGGTGGTCAGGGAGGTCACTTTCCAACTGGGATCCAACTGGGACTTATAAGTATCAAGCTTATCCCTATAGGGCAGAAGATCAGGGCATTTCTTGGTTCAATCTGAGCAGAAAAAACTTTTCCTCCATGCTCTTCTTGTTTCCTGAGGATAGATTCTGTGTGTCCTGGAGACTCCAAACTTGAAGATAGTTGGATCAGCACAGACTGAATCCTGCCTTCCAAAGAAACAAAGAAGCCAGAAACTGCAGAGTCTAGAATAATATATATTAAACAGATACACGTATATGTACATATGTGTGCAAGACAGAGAGAGACAGAAAGAGAGTCAGAGACAGATGGAGACAAATACAGAGTGATAGAAAATTTATACACACATTAGCCATTGGAAAATTAATATACCCATTACCCACTCTATTTCACCAATGACAGTATGAGTTCTAATGATCTTCATGCTTATTCTTCTCTACCATCTGCGGACTGGCTGTACACACAATCCCAGACCTAGGGCTCATTTCCTGTAAGACCATTGAGTACCCTTAACACAAGATATAAAAGGTCTGGTGACTTGTAAGCAGGATTAAACTAAGTAGGTGGATCATTAACAAAAAGAGCCATGTATGCAAATTTTGTTTAGTCAGAAGAAAAGCTCTATGGATTGGAAGAAACCTGTCTGCTGTCTTTCCTGCTGGGCTTGGATGCAGGTACAGACCTACAGTTGCAGGGTTACACAATACCCACCTTCCTGCCCCACCCACTCCATAGCCTTGATCCCTCTGCTCCTTAGGTTCCTAGATGACTCTCATCAAGTGACCACAAAAGATCATCGACAGAGAATGGCCTGAGATCAGGCCATGGCCATGGTGGAACCCAGGAGCCTGCACAAAGACGCAATTCACCCACCCTCTTGGTAAGTGCCTCCCTCTGGCAGGAGCCAGGAGGAGACCCAGTAGTGTCTCTTGAGCCTACAGGTACATGGGCTTGGAATCAAACATCCCAAACCTCTCCCTCCTACCCCCCAATTAGCAACTGGGGACAGAGGTCTGAGCATCTGTTAGCAAGATGACTATATGCAACATAGCAAATATGGGGGGTCTCTTCTATCTTCTCTTTAAAAGCAAGTGTTGTTTTCAGTTTTGTTTTCATTATGATTAATTGCTTTACTCTATTCAATATTCTCTTTCAATTTATTTTATAATGTTCTGCCTTTGGTTTGGTTTTGCTATACTTAATTGACTGGACAACTGTTGTGAAGATAATGAGATATACTATGGTACCTGTTACTGTTATCCCAGTAACCTGCTGTGAAGTTCTGTACCAAAGTCACTGCACTGTCTCAATTGGCTTTGTTTTGTCTTGTTCTGTTGTATTTCTACTACCTTCAAAATAAAAAAATAAAATAAAATAAAAATTAGAAAAAAGATCATTGACTTCCACTTTGGAATAGGACTAATGAGTGGGACCACGGGTCCTAAGCAAAATGGATTCTCTTGATAAAGTCACATTCTACAACTTTTTGGGATACAGACTCTAGGCTGAAAGAAAACAGTGGATTATAGAAGAGATGGTACCTACCTTCCTCTGTTGATCATTGTAATACTAACCATATGTATGATTTCAGTGTACCTACAGGAAGAAAATTAAAGAAATTGAAAGAAAAAAAGAAACTGATCAAAGAACCAATAGTCACCATGTGCAGATACTTAGCAAATATACAAACATGATAACTTTAAAAATTAGATTATATGAACATATTAAAGAAAGTGTAGATGGAAGGAACAGGAATTCTGTCATGGGAACAAGTATAGAAATAACCATGGAGATGTATATGCTGAGCTGATTCCCAGTCAGCCTTCTCTGTAAAGACAGAGATTGGATCAACACCACAAGAAAGAGGATTTTCACACTTACCGGATGCTAATGGAGTAACAGGGGAAACATTTGACAACCCTAGAGAGATTGGGCAGTCTGAAGGAGGCAGGAAAAAAGAAGAAATGGGAGGGTGGCTACTTCTCAGGATGTCATCAGTAAGAATCTATGAGGCTGTATCCACAGGATATGTGGGTAGTTCAGAAGGATCGGTCCCTGGTCAGTGTGAGTGTCATTGTGTCACTTGTGGACATGCTATTAATGACACAAGGGGTAGGATTTATGGAAAATGATGAGATAAGTGATGATGTTCAGAGGTTTGTACTGGTCAGTATTTCCAGTTGCCTATTAGAGCATCCGTTCTTGTTTATGTATGCCAGCAAATAAAGGCCTCCAGCTGTGGACTTTTATGTTTTCAACCATCTCTGCTTTCCTAAGATGCCATGTAACGTGAACAACTGCTGTGAAGATAACAGTATGTAATATATGAACCATTGTTAATCTCCTGTTATTATGTTTTGAAATTCTGTATCATCATTTTTATTCTTTTTTCATTTTAAAATAAAAAAGATATTGGGGAGTTATAAATTATATTGTTTGTTTGAACTATTAGAAGGTACATGCAAGTAACTAGCATACATAGACATCACAAACATGCCTATGTTTATTTTCAATTTTTTATTAGTACTTGTTTGCATTATATAATGATTACATTTATCACAGGGAATTGGTACATGTACATAATATATCTTAATTCTTTTTCCCTTCCTCTCACATCCCTCCCTGCTCCAGCAGCTCTCGTTCCCCTTCTCGTTTGAAATTCTCTATTTTCTAATATATATATATATATATATACACACACATTCATATTTGAGACAGAGTCTCACTGTGTAGTTCTGGCTGGCCTTGAGCTGACTTTGTAACCCAGGCTGGTCTCGAACTCACAACAATCCTCCTGCCTCAGCCTCCTTAGGGCTAGGATTACAATTATGTACCACCATACCCAGCCACTATTTCCATTTTTTAACTTTTTTAAAACCAATTTTTCCTTCTTTCCATCCCCACTCTATGCATCTCTTATCTTCTTATCCACTTGAAAAAGACCTCCCTACTTCTTATTATCTATATATCTATTTTGCTTCTTATTTTTTAACTTTTTATTTTATGAAAAAATAAAATTTTAATCAAATAATAAAAGAATAGCAATAGATGTTACACTGCATATTGTTCTTTTCTTTTTTTATTTTAAAGAGAATAAAACAAAAGAGGGCAGAAAAAAGAAGATCAGAACAGAACAACATAAGCAACACAACACTTTACAATAAGACAACCGGACATTAACAGTAGCTGTCAAAATATCTCTTTCTCTGCTATAGTTGAGCATAGTTTCATATACAGTAATATCAAACATAACAAAATAGTATAAAACCACTCAAGAGAATGAAAGAATTACAGGACATTCTGAACCGAATAACAGAGAATGATCAATGGCTACTATAATATCTCATTTTCAATAAAAAAAATTTGTTTATACTATCACATATATTAAAATCCCAATAAGACACAAAATGATAGAACCGATGATAATAGCAGAGTAGAAGCATGTTAGGACTTCTAAGCAAGACGATATTAAATCAGCAATGGCTGCCATAATGTTTTGTTTTCTTCAAAACAACTGTTCATACAATCACATATAATAAAGTCAAACAAAACAGAATAAAACCATTCCAACTGATGAAAGAAAACATTGAAAGTCTTCAAAGCAATGAAATGGGAAATCATGATTACCATAAAATCTTATATACTCTTACCAACTCTCATACTAGGGAGACTATACGGTATTTACACATGTGAATCTGGTTTATTTTGCTTATGAGTATGGTCTCAAGTCATGTCCATTTATTTATAAATATCTCAATGTGATCATTCTTTATAGCTGAGTAGTACTCCATTGTATAAAAATGCCACAACTTTTTTATCCATTCCTCAGTTGATTGACACTTAGGTTGTTTCCAAGATCTGGCTATTACAAACTGTGCTGCTATAAACATGGGTGCACATATATCACTGTGGTATGATGTTTTCAGTTCTTCTGGGAATATGCCTAAAAGTGGAATAGCTGGGTCAAATGGGACTTCCAATCCCAGGTTTTTGAGGAATCTCCAGACTGACCTCCACAGTGGTTACACCAGTCTATGTTGGGAGCCAGTCCTAATGGGCATGCGCGCAAGATGGTGCCCGCACTCCGCCTATACCGCTCCCCCGCCCATCATGTGCCCAAGATGGCGCCTACATCCTGCTTCCGGGTTCTTGCTCAGGTTGCAACCAGCACCAAATATGGCTACACACAATCTGCCCCGCGCTAATGGCCAATAGCTCGCCTCCACGTAGAAC
>PVJX010030158.1:0-22284 GCA_004027295.1 Dolichotis patagonum
AAAAAAAAAAAAAAGAAAAGAAATGCTTACTTGGGTTGAGCTGCAAAAGGAATTATTTTTAAATGGAGATTGAACCCAGGGCTTTCACACTGAGCTGCATCCTCAGTCCTTTTTATTTAGAGATGAGCTGGGCTCCGATTTGAGATCCTCCTGACAGCCTCCCAGAGTGCTGGGATTACAGAAAGTGCAGCCACATCCGGCAGAAAACGTTTGTGAATTTTAAATTTTCCTTGGAGCAAACTATGGTTCTCATATACATACATGCAAAATTTGCAAAAAGTAAAATTTTCACTGGGTTCGAATTTTACAAGCAACGTCTTACTAGATGTATCTTTATCATTGAAAGTTTTTTAAAATTTCAAGTTCTTTTCACACGAAAAGACTAAGACAAGAACAGAATAATTACTGATTATTACGAAGTCAGCACTGGAAATAATTTTGTTTCATGGAGGGTGGGCGCCCTGGGGCTGCCTCCCCAACACTTTTGTCGCCCAGAGGCTCTTAGGGAGGAGTAGGTCCCATTGACTAAAGAGACCTTTATAGAGAGGGACGGCGATACTGAAGAAAACATCGCAAACGAGAGCCCCGTTCACCGGTTTGGGTGCGAAACCCCCGCCCCAAATCCAGGCTGGGGGGCGGGGCGCACGCAGCCCGTTTCCGGCACGACGGAGGCAGGGTCGGCCACGGGCCCACAGGTGATGCCAGCAGGCAGGGGGAGGCGGGACCAGGAGCATATACACCAATCAACGGTACAGACTTGCCCCCCCTCGCTTTTGACCAATCAGACGCCAGAAGGGGCGGGCGCACCTAGTTCTCCCGGCGGCCTCTGTGGCTCCACCCTTTCGTGCGACGGCGTTCGCCGCGGCGTGGGGGCGTGGCCTAAGCGCGGCGTTTATAAAAGTGGGCGGCGGCGGCGGCGCCATTTTGCGAACGGCGAGCAGCGGCGGCGGCGCGGAGAGGCGCAGCGGAGGTTTTCCTGGTTTCGGACCCCCAGCGGCCGGATGGTGAAATCCTCCCTGCAGCGGATCCTAAACAGCCACTGTTTCGCCAGAGAGAAAGAAGGGGATAAACCTAGTGCCACCATTCACGCCAGCCACGCCATGCCGCTTCTTAGTCTGCACAGCCGCGGCGGCCGCAGCAGTGAGAGGTGAGCGCCCCGCCCCCGCCCGAAGCTTCCAGAAACCCTGGCCGCCCGAGCCTCCTTGGGGGACTGGATCGGGGTCCCGAGCGCGAGGCCCGCCCCTTTGTCGAGGCCACAATCGAGCCGGGTGGGGCGGGTTCTGCCCCGGTGGGGGCGGGGCCGGTCCCGGGGGTCCGCGGGCGGCGTCTCGCAGGGAGGTGGGGGTGGGAGGGTCAGAGTTAGGGTTCGCGGGGTGGGGACAGTGCTGGAGGTGGGATCGGGGCGTGGAGAGCGAGAGATCGTAGAATAGGGAGTCTGGTCTGGGAAGGACCCCCGGTCGGATACCGAAGATAGGAGACCCAGGATGGGATGGGATGGGGAGGGGCGAGGAGGGGTCGGGGTTGCACTTGGAAGGGCACGGGGTTGGCGGTGTGGCTTGCGGATTCTATTTGGGAAGAGGGGGTCGGATATGAGGCTGCTCCGGGGGAGGAGGCAGGTGGCTGGGGTCAGGTTTGGGAGGTGCGGGGTGCAGAGGTGGTTTGGGGCGAGGTGCAGAGCTGAGTTGCATTTTTGGGTGGCGGAAAGGCGATTCGGGTTTGGGGGCGGGGTCAGATGTGGGGGGGACAGGCTGGCCCGAGGGCGTCGGGCACAGTTTCGTGAATTGGCACTTTTGGTCGGCTGTGAGGAGCGCTGGCTGCGGGGCTGTTGACGCTTCGCGGCGGCCGCCTCCGCGGTGGTCGTGGGCCCCGTGTTGAGTGCGTGGCGCCCCGGGCCCCCCCTACGGGGGCCGCAACGGCGGGGGCAGCGACGGCGGGGGCAGCGACGGCGGCTGTGCGGGCTGTGCCCGTGTTGGGAGTCCCGGGGTCCTGATGGAGCCGGCGCCGGCCCCGCAGGTGGGCATGGCCGGGCACCGGGGCGCCCTTGGCGACTCCGTGCTGAGCTGCGGTTTGGGGACCTCACGCTGGAGCCAGCAAAATGGAGGCGACTTCGGGGCTGTTTACACTGCGCTGCAAATGGCTGCTGGCGCTGTCAGCTGGCGATTGTGAAAATCTCCCCCGGGGCCCGGGCGGCTGGGGGATGACGCAACCGAGGGGCCGGGCGGGGCTCGGGAGGGGCGGGCGGGCCGTGTGTCATCGGGTCGGGAGCCAGACAGCCCCGCTGCGCGTGTCCGCGGGCGAGCGGTCTGCGGCCCCAGAGCGGGAACGGAGGGAGGTGCTGGGCTTGGGCCTGTGCTCGCAGCTGGGGGCCGCAGCCCGGGGTGTTGGGCGGTGAGGTGCGGCGGGGGCTGGGAGCAGGCAGAGGCGCTGCTGGCACGGTGACCGCAGGGGAAAGGACGGGTGGTTTGGGCCTCACCGCTGGAGCGAGGTGTGTGCACCCAGGCTGCCTGCAGGTACCAGGTGGCGGGCACGGCGGGCGCGCTGTGGTACCCACAACCAGCTCCTCTGTTCCTGGGGTGCTGGCAGGAGAGCGGGCTGGCCTTGAGCGCTCTTCTGTAGTCCAAGCCACCCTTAAGCTCATGGGGATCCTCCTGCCTCAGCCTCCCCGAGTGCCGGGGTGACAGGTGTGCCCTCCCTCTGGGCCTGGCCCTACCCAGCCTCCGCTCCAGTTCCAGGGCCCCCGCCAGCTGCTGTAGTAACCCGGGTCCGGGGCCTCGGTGGTGCTCCTGATGCCCCTCACCCACCCCTGAGGATCCCAGGTGGGCGAGGGAATGGTCAGCGGGATCGCAGTCTTTCAGCTGACTCCTTCTACTCCGTGAGTACTGGCAGGCGGGCGGGCGGCGGGGCGCCCAGGGCCAGCCAGCTCCCGGGCGGGGGCTCTGAGCCGGGGCTCCCGTCCGCGCAGGATAACCGGCTGAATGTAACCGAGGAACTAACGTCCAACACCAAGACGCGGATTCTAAACGTCCAGTCCAGGCTCACGGATGCCAAGCACATCACCTGGAGAGCCGTGTGGAGCGGCGGCAGCCTCTACATCGAGATCCCGGGCGGCCCCCTGCCCGAGGGCAGCAAAGACAGGTGGGGGGCGCCCCGGGGGCAGAGGGCCACCCCGGGGCAGAGGGCGGCCCGGCTGACCCCTGGTCCCCTGCCTCAGCTTTGCAGTTCTCCTGGAGTTCGCAGAGGAGCAGCTGCGTGCGGACCACGTCTTCATTTGCTTCCACAAGAACCGGGAGGACAGAGGTAGGCAGCCCTGCCCCGCCCCGCCCCAGGGACCCCGCCCGGTGCCCGCGGGTCCTGACCGCTGGCTGTGTCCCTTGCAGCTGCCTTGCTCCGGACCTTCAGCTTTTTGGGCTTTGAGATTGTGAGACCAGGGCACCCCCTTGTCCCCAAGAGACCCGACGCTTGCTTCATGGCCTACACGTTCGAGAGGGAGTCTGCTGGCGAGGAGGAGTAGCGGCCGGCAGCGGGCGCCCAGTGGCCTTGCAGTGGCGCCCTGGGGACGCTCCGCCCTCCCCCCGGGTTTGTCCGCATGTTGTAATTGTGCAAATAAACGCTCACTTCAAATTAGCGGTATATTTCTTGAAGTTTAATGTTGTGTTTGTGATAAATGAAGTGTTTGCTTTAATTCTAAATAAAAGTTTATATTTTACTTTTTTACTGTTGGTCGAGGATGACTCGGACCCTTGTCCTGGAGGAGTGAGTCCTCGCGGAGGGCTGTGGCCGCGGCTGGGGTCTGTTGGCTTGGAAAGCCGGGCGTGAATCCACTGTTCTGCTCCCGCAAATCCCAATAAACATGGTGACGCCTCGTGCCCTGTGTGGACTCTGGTGTTGCTGGGACCAGGACAGGGGTGGTGGCCTGTCAGGAAGGTGAAGCCAGGTCCCCAGGCACCTGGGCCTGGCGCACTCCTCTGCTGGGCCATGGACACACTCCCGTGTATGTCCCAACGGGGGCAGCAGTGCCAGCCGAGGCTGCAGGAGGGACACTGCAGCCTCCTGTGGCGCCACCTGCTGGCTGCGGCTGTGTCCTGTGCTGGGCCAACCCAGCTGGGGTGGAGGGAACACCTGGCAGGGCAGCTCCAGGGGGTTGGAGAGGTGCCAGGGGTTGGGCAGAAGTGGGCCCTAGTCCTGTGAGGGGGTTGGAATTGTGGGCTGCTGTGGGAATGGAAGGGGGGTGCCACAGGCCTTGTGGGGCGCAGCACCTGGTTGCCTGCTGAGTCTTGGCCGTCAGTCACCTTACTGGCAAGTGATGCTGGCTCTTGGGAGTCGGCACTTACAGCGCGGTGGAGACGGGCGGTGGTGGGCAGACACCCCCGGCAGGGCCGAGTGTGCTCGAGGAGCAGAGGGCAGCGCCCTATTGCTCGCAGGAGACTGGGTCCCGGAGGGACCCCTGTACAGCCCTATCTGGGAGCCCGGGAGGCTGGGGGCGGGGCCAGAGCCAGGGCCCTGGGAGGCCCCCAAGCCTGTTTTTGGTCCTCAGTGCTGGCGATGGCGGAGTTTTACCCTGAGCAACTTCCCAGCCCCTTTTATTTATTTCCAGACGGTTGTCCAGGCTGGACTTGAACTTGAGATCCTCCTGCCTCAACCTCCCAGAGTGTTAGGGTGCCATGTGCTGCTAACCCCTGTCCCATTCAGCAGGCCATAGTTGGCAAGAGACTAGTGGTCATCGTTTACACCCACTTGTCCCCTTTGATGCCAGGGTCCACTTCGCGGAGACGGCGACTGGTCCCAGCACCCCGAGGGGCGCAGCGCTCTTGGGGAGGCCCTGGGCTGTGCTGGAGCCGGCCTTTGAAAGAAGCGGGTGTCCACTGAGTCCAGAGACGCCAGTCCCCGGCCTGGCACAGCGGTCACTTGGGGTCGGTCCGCAGCAGCTCCAGGGCGTGGGCCAGCGAGGCTTCGGTGGCCGCGGCCAGGTACCCGCAGCACAGCCACTCCTCCAGGCCCGGTGCCGCGCCGCCCGCCGCGCGCTCCGCCAGGTGCACGAGCAGCAGCGCGCGCCGCACGCGCAGCCAGGGCCCCAGCGCCGCCCCGCGGCCGCGCAGCCCCGGCCCGGGCCCCCAGAGCAGCGCCTGCAGCGCGCCCCGGATCCGGGCCGCCGAGGGCCGCGCTTGCAGGAGCCGGGCCGCCAGGCGCCGCAGACCACAAGCCAGGGGCGAGGCCGGCGCCTGGTCGGGGCCCAGCAGGGCGAGGAGCAGGCGGCCCAGCTGCGGCGCGTGGGCGCCCGGGAGGCCCGGGGGCGTCGGGCCGACGCGGCCGAAGTCGGCGAGCAGCAGGCGCGGGGGGCCGGTGGCCGCGCAGCCCCGGGGCGTCGCCAACAGCAGGTTTTCAGGGCGCAGCTCGCTCACGGCGGCCCCCCGCGCCTCCAGGAGCTCCAGGGCCGCGCTCAGCTGCAGCAGCGTGAAGGCCGCGGCCCACGCGAGCTCCTCCGGCCGCCGCTCCCGCAGCTCCGCCAGCCACTGGGCCACCGTGCGCTCCGGCACCTCGGCGGCCAGCAGCGCGCGGCCGGCCCAGGGCGCCCCGGGCAGCGCGCCCTCGGGCAGCAGCCCGCACAGGCCCTGCACGTTGTAGTGCGGCGGCAGCGAGGCCTGCAGCTCCAGGCCCCACGCCTGGGGCGCCTCGGCTCCGGGCTTGGGCACCTGCGGGACACGGGGCAGCGTGGCACACGGCACACCCGGACCCACGCATCCCGCCCCGCCCACCCCACCGGGCTTGGGGACGCTGATTCTCGGTGGGGGCACCCAGGGAGGACTGGGGGGGATCAGAAGGTGGGTGGTGGAGGGCGGCGTGTGGCACCTGCCCATAGTCCCAGCACCCAGGAGGCTGAGGCAGGAGGGTCCCCGCGGGTTCGAGAGCACACTGGGCTAAGTTCAAGGCCAGCTACACGGCGAGACCCTGCCCCTCAATAAATAAATAGATACATGGAGCAAACGGAAGGCGGGCCCGGAGCTGCGGGCTCACCTTGGCCGCCAGCACGTGCCACACGTCGTCGCCCGCGCGTACCACGCGGTAGTAGAGTGCGTCCCCGCTCTGGGCGCAGGGCGCGAGCTCCAGCAGGCGGAAGCTGTGGCCGGCGCCGCAGGGGCCCGGGAGGCCGCCCGAGAGCCGCGCCCCGAGCCGCGCGTGGATGGCGCGGAGCCCCTGCAGCTCGCGGGCGGCCAGCGCCTCCTGTAAGGCCTCGGGGCTGCGGGGCCCATGGAGCCGGAGGCCCAGCGCCGCGGCCGTGTCTTCGTCATCGTCACCGTTGCCCGAGGTCAGCTCTGCAGCGGGACCGCCGGGCCTTGCCCTTGCCTGGCTCCCGTCCACGCTGTGGGACGCGAGGAGGAGTGGCTTCCGGGGCTGTGCCCTGAGGGCGCCGGGGACCTCGCGAGTGGGCAGAGACTGCGTCCGGGTCAGGGTCTTCTTGGGCAGGGGAGGGGGCTGGGAGTCGGAGGAGACAGACCCGGGGGTGCGGGGCCGGCAGGCCTTGGAGGGCAGTAGGCAGGCGCGGACCTCCCCTGTGCAGGAGATTGGGCGGGGTTGAGAGTCTGGGGGACCGTGGAACCCTTGTGACCACGCCTCAGCCTTGACTTCCCCATCTCTAAAATGGGAATGATGCCAAGCATAGTGGCGCATGCCTGCCATCTCTGCACGCTGGGAAGCTGAGGCAGGAGGATCTCTTGTTTGAGCCCAGCCTGGGCAACTTATTGAGACTTTGTCTCAAAATAAAAAAATAAAAAATCTGGGGATGGAGTGCAATGCAAAGGCCCTGGGGTCCAGCCATCCCCGGTATCACAAATAGAACAAAACATAACCAGCCAACTGCCCGGTGTCCTGTAGCTTAGGGGGTCCAGCCCCGGTGTGCAGGCAGGGAAACTGAGGCTCCAGTGTAGTGATGTAGAGAGAGCCGTGCCATCCAGCCCCCAAGGAAGCCCCATTTTCCAGCCTGGCTGTGCAGGCGACTGTGTTACCAGCCATGGCCCTCAGAGCCTTCTCTCCCCGGTGTGGTGTGGCCACCACCCATTCCTGCGTCCCGGCCCTCCCAGCCCAGGTCCCCCAGGTCCAGCGCCCCCTGCCGGCTGCTCACCGAGGTTGCAGTAGGTGGGCTGCGCCGGCCGGCCCAGGTCCCTGGGCTCCGGGGTCTCCGAGGCTGACTCGGGGCCGCTCATGCTGTTGGGGGGGCGTTGACCGTGCGCACAGCTGAGGGGGCCGAGTGCTTCCGCGGGCCATGCGGGAGGGGCCCACCATGCTGCCCGCTCCCAGAGACCTCGAGGCCCTGACCCCGGGTCTCTCGGCCAACCCGGGATCTGCTGGGTGACCCTGGGTGAGTGTCTTGCCCTCTCTGACTCTTTTCCTGATTCACGAGACAGGCCTGCCACCCATCCGTCTCTCAGGGTCTGAATGTCCCACACAGGGACAGAATGTGCAGCCCGCAGGATGGGGTGTCCAGGGGGGCAGCGGCAGGGGTGCACATGAGCGGGAGCCATGCCTGAACCTCGGGGGGCCCCGCCACACGCCGGCCCGCCCCACGCTGTGCTGCATGTCGCTTTCCCAGCCCCCGGGTTCCCCGCCCGGCCTCAAAAAGTTGCTGCTTCTGAGCCCCTGCGGGTGGCACACACCTGTCATCCCAGCGCCCTGGGAGGCTGAGGCAGGAGGGTTTCACTTTTCTCCAGCTCAGCCTTAACAACTCAGCAAGACCTTGTCTCAAAATAAATCTTAAAAGGGGCTGAGGGTGGAGTTCAGGGAAAAGGCGCTGGGGTTCATCTCCCTTTGGTACTGGGGGGAAAAGGAAAGAAAGGGGAAAAAAGAAAAGGAAAGAAAAGAAAGGAGGAAAGAGGCTCCTGCCTCTGCCCAGCCCCCGGGGCCCCTACCTTCAGGCTGGAGGGACTCGGGGACGAGATGGGTCCTGTGGCCCCGGCCTCCCGATGGCTCTGGCTGGCAGCCAACAGGACAGGACATGGAGCAACTCTGAGGTCACAGGCCGGGCCTGGGGCGGGGCGGGGGCCCAGCGCCTCGTTTCCCGGCGGGCTGAGTCACCAGCGCCCTCTCCAGGGCAGTGGGAAGGGCGGGCGTCCCAGCTGGGGAACAGCCTGGGCGAAGAGGGGACCCCGAAGTCAGCAGCCTAGGGTGGGTTTTGGGGGGGGACAGGGGGGCACAGGCTGCCAGCCGAGGTGGGCGGGTGGCAGCGGGGACCCTGAAGTCTGGGGGCTGGAGGCTGGGGACAGAGCCCGCTGGCCGCAACGCTTCCTTCCTGGAGACATGAAACCGGGCAGCTTCCCTCTTCGGGTTTTCAGTTCCTGAAAGGCCACTTTCCCCGCGGCGGGGCTGCCTCAGGAGCCCCCGTCCTGTCCCGAGCCGCGGGGTGTGTGACCCCAGGGGAGTCACCAGCCCACCCTATGGCACCGGGAAGAAGGAAAGTGTCTCCTGCAGCCCGTCTCGGGCAGCAGCGCTGCGGGGCTGGCCTCCAACTCACTGCAATCCTGGGAGGCGGGGGCTGAGGCAGGAGGGTTGCAAGTTTGCCCCCAGCCTGGAGAGCTTTGGTTTTGCTAGATGCTGCCCCAAAATACAAAGTCAAGTGAGCCGGGGTTGTCGCTTGGTGCAAAGGCCCCGGGTAGGGAAGCAGCTTTGCCCAGCCAGGCAATCACCTGGCACTGGTTACAGAGGACATGGCGGGACGGAGACCCCATAAAGCATATTTGAGTCGGGAGCTGGGGGCTGTGAGGTGCAGGGTCCGGTGGGGGCTTGGGCAGCTGCTCAACCCTCTGCCCCACCCGGAAGCAGAGATGGAGCCGGGGTGCCCGGGGGTGTTTTGGGGGGACCACAGACTCCCTTCCCACGGGCCTCGTCTTGGGGCTCACTCCAGCTGGGCCCTAGCTGCCCGCAGAAGGAGTGTCCCTACTTGAGGGAGGGCTGGGGTCCCTCCTCCACAATCACCCCACAATATGACAGGAGTCGGGACCGTCTTGGCCCTGTCCGTGGCCTTGCGTTGGGAACCCCGAGGCACTGGACATGGAATGGCAGCCTTTCTGGGAGGACACTGAGGCACTCGAGGCCACTGAAATCCCACATATTCTGGAGGCTGAGGCAGGAGGGTCACTTCAAGTTTGAAGCCAGCCTGGGCTCCATAGTGAGTTCAAGGCCAGCCTGACACAGCTCAAAAAAAAAAAAAAATTACGAAATGAGCACAAGCATCTCCCTGTGTCCTGGAAGGAGGGGTTGGAGCCTGGACTCCAGGTTTCTGTCATTGTTCTGTGCCTCAGTTTACCCATCTGTCAATTGGAGGTTGAATAAAAAGCTAATTTTTTTTTCCAGTATTGGGGATTGATCCTGGGGCCTTTCCCTGACCTCCACCCTCGGCCTCTCTTTATTTTGCACTTTGTGACAGGTGCTTGTTAAGTTGCCCAGGCTGGGGTAGAACCTGTGGGCCTCCTGCCTGTTTCCCAGGCGGCTGGGATGACAGGTGTGTCCCATGATGCCCAGCGATAAAGCACTTTTATTCATGTTCCTTCCCGACGCCCTCAGAAGAGGGCTGGAGGGAGGAGGTCAGAGCCCCACTTTTCCTCCCCCGCCTGCGCTCCCGCCGGAGTCTCCCCCAAGACCCATAGTTCTCTCTAGCTGGGTCTCACAGCCTGATTCCCTCTGTCCTCTGTTTTCGTTTGATTTTATTTATGTATCTTGTCTCTTTGAGGCAGGGTCTCGCTGTGCGGCTCAGGCTGGCCGGAGCTCACTCTGTGGCCCAGGCTGGCCTCCAATTCCCCAGTGATCCTCCTGCCTCAGCCTCCTGAGTGCTGGGATTACAGGCCTGGCCACCATGCTCAGCTCTTTCTGTGGGACCCTAGGACCTGGACTGGGTGCTTCCCTCCCGGGGACCCCTTCCCACCCCCCTCTTCCCCTGTGGATACTAAAAAAAATCTGAAGTTTGTTATTAAATCACTTCCAGTTTTATTGGATTCCAATCAAATACAGCGGGATGTAGAGAGGGAAGGGGCGGAGGGGTCCGGGTTTGGGTTGGGACTGGGGGAGAAGGGGCTGGGGACCCCCAATACTGACGCTGTCACCCCCAGTGCTGCCAGGGATGCGTCCCTCCCTCCCCACCCAGTCTGTGTGATGCTAAAGGCACTTGGATGTTGTTTGGAGGCCCTCGGAGTCGCCATGGCAACAGGGTCGAGGCCCTCCAGGTTGTCATGGCAACAGGGACCCGAGGCCGCTGAGGACCATGGTGTGTTCTGCCTGGCCGGGCTCCTGGGCGGGGTCTGGGGCCCCAGCTCCGGACCTCTCACCCGCACTCCGCTGGCCTCTGCGCACTGCAGGGAGGGCCAGGGGTCCCCAAGGTCCAGGCCATGGCCCAGCTGGGGGCTGCCCAGTCCTCCACACAAAGGCAGCTTCGGATCTGGCCGAAGTCTCCAGGGAGCCAGGATGCGAGAAAAGCCATGCAGCGCGTCTGCAGGCGCGACTGGGCGCCACACTAGGAAAGAGGACGCCAGCGACCTGGGGGCCCCGGTCACCAGCGGAGAACTCACAGCAGGGCAGCAGGGGCCAGGGCCTGCGGAGTCGCGGAGTGGGGGTCCCTGCTGCCTGAGCAGCGCCCCTTGGGTGCCCTGTGCCTTCCCCGGACAGTGTCCCAGCTGCCCTTCTGGCTGAGGTAGAGGGGGCCGACAGAGCGGGAGGCCGGCCGGCTGGCAGTGCCTGCCTGGGGTCCGAATCGATCTGCTCCTGCACCCCAGCATGGGCAGCTCACCGCCTGCAGTGGTCCTGGGGGTCGGGGCAGGGTCTTTCTTCCCCAAACTCTGGTACTAGCTCTGTCCCCAGGTCACAGAGACCCGGTGCTCTCCTGTCTCTCAGTGGGAGGCCCCCTGGTCAGCCCACTTCCCTGTCGCTGCCCGGGGAGGTGGCGCCCCAGCTGTCTGCTCTCTCCCCATCGGGGCTGCTCACTTCAAGCCGGGGGCTCGGAGGGACCCTGAGGCTGGGCAGCGGGGGGCCGGGGGGCCAGGGACAGGGCTTCTTGTGGGCACCCCGCTGGCCCACAGGTCCCGGAGGCAGGGAGAGAAGAAGGAAGGGGACCAGGCTGCGGGGACCATGACGAGGGCCACTCGTGCGCTGCTGCACACGGCGTGTGCATTACGTGTGAGCTGAGTGTGCACCGCGTGTTTCTGGTGTAAACTGCGCGTCCCCAGCACGGCCGGGTGTGCCTGGGGGGCGTGAGCTAGGCGCGAACTTGGTGGGAACCCAGCGTGCCAAGTGTGAGCTGAGTGTGCTCTGGGTGTGAGTGGCCCGTGCTTGCCGCGGGCCGAGCGTGTCCCGTGGGAGGTGAGTACCGGTGTGGCCCGCCCAGCAGGTCTGGGGCCCCGGTGTGAATCGGGGACACCGCGGGCGTGGGCGGGGCAGGCCGTCTGTGCGCCCTCCCTGGGGCCGCTGTCACCCCAAGATAGCCCAGATGTGGGCAGGGGGAGCGGAGTGGGCTGGGGCACCGGCAGCTCCTGGGGTGAACGCCGGCCGAGCCCCCAGCCCGGGGTCACAGCCGCGGGGCGGGCAGGACACGGGTGGAACCTTTAGAAAAGTCTGAGAACCTGCAAAAAGTGCGCTCGGCAGAAGAACAGCCCGGTGCCTACAGAAACAGCGGGCTGCCCGGTGGGGACCGGTCAGATCATCTTCATGTTGAACTTGCGTGCGCCGCCCTGGCCGGCGGTGGCCGCGGGCCCGTCCACCTTGCGGAAGGAGTACTCCACGGAGAAGTGGTTCTTGTGCTGCCCGCGGCCGCGGCTCCACACGAAGAGCAGCAGGAAGCAGAAGAGCACGACGCCCAGGAAGGTGATGCAGCCCATGGCGGTGGACACCAGGACCGTGGTGAGGTCCAGCGGGGGGCGCGCGGCCGCCTGCGTCTCGTTGTGCGCGTCCCCGGGCGTGCGGTTGGCGGCGGGCCCGGGCCGCACGGTGAGCGTGGCGAAGTAGGTGTCGTTGCCGCCGGCGTTGCTGGCCACGCACGTGTAGGTGCCGCTGTCCTGCGGCCGCGCGGCCAGGATCTCCAGCGTCCCCCCGGGCAGCAGGCGCGCGCGGCCCGTGGCGGTGGTGGCCGTCACCGCCCTGTGCTGCGGCGTCACCCAGGCCACGCTGGGCTCCGGCTCGCCCTCGGCGCGGCACAGGAAGCGCACGTCCTGCCCCGCGGTGGCCGCCACGCGCTGCAGCCGGCGCTCGCGGATCTGGGGCTTGCGGCACACGAAGTACTCGAAGAGCACCGAGTCGGGCAGGCTGCGCAGCGCGTCCCCGCGCACCTCGGCCGGCGTGGCGCAGGCCGGCAGCCGCCCGTCGAAGTTGAGCGTCTTGCGGCGCTGCACGATCCACAGCAGGCGGCAGTCGCAGGCCAGCGGGTTCCCGTCCACCCGCAGCGTCTCCAGCGTGTTCACCGAGTGGAACGTGGTCTCCTCCAGCGTGGACAGCAGGTTGTCGGAGAGGTTGAGCAGCCGGATCTGCCGCAGGCCCAGGAAGGCCTGGGGCTCCACCACGGCCAGCAGGGCCCCGGCCAGGTGCAGCTCCCGCAGGCGCACCAGGTCCCGGAAGGACCCGCGGGGCACCGTGCTGATGGGGTTGTGGGACAGGTCGAGGCAGGTGAGGTGCGCCTGGTGGCGGAGCGCGGCGGCGGGGACGGCGGAGATGTTGGTGTGGGTGACGGAGAGCGAGGTCAGGTTGAGGCCCCGCAGGCTGCCCGCGGCCACGTCCTCCAGCAGCGGCCAGTGGTCGATCTCCAGGTGCAGCAGCCCCGCCAGCCCGCGGAAGTTCCGCTCCTCCAGCGAGGCGATGGCCAGGTGCCGCAGCCGCAGGGCGCCCAGGCCGCGCAGGGGCCCCAGGGCCTCGGCCGACAGCGCCGTGAGGTTGCAGCGCTCCAGGGTCAGCTCCTCCAGGGCCAGCAGCCCCGCGAAGGCCCGGCGCGCGATGAACACCAGGTGGTTGTCACCCACCTCGAGCGTGCGCAGGCCGCGCAGGCCCTGGAAGGTGTCGTCCAGCAGGACGACCAGCTTGTTGGCGCTCAGGTCCAGCAGGGTCAGGTTGTCCAGCCGCGCGAAGACCCCGGGCGGGATGAGCTTGAGCTCGTTGCCCCGGAGACGCAGGACGCGCAGGCGGGGCAGGTTGGCGAAGGCGCCCGGCTCCACGTGCGCGATGGCGTTGAGGCTGAGGTCCAGCTCCTCCAGCGCGGGCAGCGTGGCCAGGTCGCCCGGGTTGAGGCAGCGGATGCGGTTCCGGCTCAGCTCCAGCACGCGCGTCTCGGCGGGGATGCCGTCGGGCACGGCGGTGAGGCGGCGGCGGGCGCAGGCCACGGCGCGCGTGGACGCCACGCACTCGCAGCGGGCGGGGCAGCTGCGGGCCGCGGGCAGCAGCAGGAGGTGCAGACTGAGCACGCACAGCCAGCAGGTCATCGTGCAGAGCCCGGCCTGGGGCCGCGCCAGCATCCTCACACGCACCTGGGGAGCGGGCAGGGTCAGCACCGCCCTCCGGGCCTCGGGACCCGGCCTAACCCTGCCGGGGAGGACTCGGCATGGCCCCCAACTCCTCAACTAGGGTGCACAAACCGAACCCTAGAAACCGCGGACTGCATGGCCCATGGTCGGAAGGTGGGACCAGCCCTGGTGTCCATGGAGGGAGGGAGGGACGGATGCACCCGGCATGGTCCACTCCATGCTGGAATATTACTTGGCCAGAAAAAGGAACATGGCAGTGACAGTTGCCACAGCAGGGGCCGACCTCGGGGACAGAGTGCTCCGGGAGAGATGCCGGACACAGCGTGGGCTCTAAGGACCGGAAGTGCCCAGGACAGGTGACTCCAGAGACGGGAAGTGGACCTGTAGGGGCAGGGGGCTGGGGAGGGGACAGGTGGCTGCTCACGGGGACTTGGTTTCTTTTGGGTTGAGGGGGATGTGTGGTTGTATGACCCTGTAATTGTACTAAACACCACCGAACCGAACAGTACACTTTTTGGGGGATATTGGGGATCGAACTCACGACCTCACCAGGCACAAACTGTACAATTTTTTTTTTCTTTGGTACCGGGGATGGAACTCATGACCTCACCTTGCCAGGCAGGCACCTAAGCCACTGAGCTAAATCCCCAGCCCACGAACTGTACAATTTAAAGGGTGAGTTTATGTTCCATGGTTTTTAAATTTTTATTTACTTTTTTTTCAGTACTGCAGATTCAACCAGAGCCTTTGACTAAGCTCTATCCCCAGCCCTTTTGTTATTTTTTATTTGGAGACGGGGTCTCAGTAAATCACTAAGTTGCCTAGATTGGCCTGGAATGTGCAATCCTCCTGCCTCAGCCTCCTGAGGACAGGGATTACAGGGTTGCCCCAAAACTCAGCCCTGCGATGGGGATTTTTACCTCCAAAAAATGTCATCAAAGAGAGGTTTCACTGCGCTGGAGAGGTGCTGTACAAATCTAACGTACAGATTTTGCTGAAAAAGCTATTTACTTATTATCCCGGGTATTGGGAGGCTGAGGCAGGACAGCAGCAGGATTGAGGCCCGCCTGAGCAACTTACCGAGACCCTGCATCAAAACAGAACACTAAAAGGGCCGGGGTGCAGCTCAGTGGGGAGTGCCTGCCGGGGCTCCATCTCTAGTGCTGCGTGGTGGCGCAGCCCTGTCATCCCAGCCTTAGGAGGCTGAGGCAGGAAGGTCACTGAGAGTTCCAGGCAGCCTGAACTACACAGTGACACCCTGTCTCAAAAAAACACCAAAACCAAAACCAAGAAAATAATAATAAAAAGACGTTCACTGATGCTTGTCTTTCCTGGCTTGAATTCCTGGAGGATAAGTGACCAGGGATCCCTGCTGGGGGCGGGGAGCTGTGCCCGGGACACTGTCCAGCCTGACAAACCCGGCTACTCCCCCGACTTGGGCCAGGAGCCGGTAGGGTCCCCCCCCAAAGAGGCGCTCAGGCCTGGCTCAGCGGGTGCAGGGACTGCGCTGCAACGGGCGTTTCTGCAGTTGGGGTCAGGTCGGGACAGTCACGCTGGGTGAGGTGGCCTTGGTTCAGTGCCCGGCAGCCTCACTTGAAGGAAATTTGGACACCCAGACTCGGGTGGGGGAACAGCACAGAGAGAAGACAGTGCAGAGACTGGAGACGGGGACCCAGGGTGGGGAAGGAGCCCCTGGGGCCCGAGGGAGAGCGGCCCTGCCCACACCTCGGCCTCTGCCTTCTGGTCCCCTGCACTGTGCCTCCAGGCTGGGAGCCGCCTGTGCAAAGGCCCTGGGGCGGGCTGGGCACAGGCCTCAGGGCAGCAACATCTGGCTGTGACTCCTGGCTGCAGCGGCCTCTCCGTCTCCCCCCAGCCCCACGAGGCCGCAGCCCAGCTCGGGGTTGTGGTGGGCAGGGCAGGAAGCCAGACAGTGCCGCTGCGGCTCCCTGGGGCCTCCCATCTGCCAGGAGGTTATTTTCAGCAGCTCAGCAGCTGAAGGCCCCAGGCGTCCCTCGGTTCCCTGACCCAGCTCTGGGACCCGCTGAACTCCCGAGAAGGCAGAGTGAGACCAAGCGCTCGAGGAGCCACATCTCAGCCTGGTCCACGCTGGTGACAGCAGACGGAACGGGGCTTTCTACCCGGAAGCGGTAGTTTGAGACGAGGTCACACCCAGGCGCCCGCCTGCCCTCCCAGCATGTGGCAGGCTGAGGCAGGAGGATCGCTTTGAGTTCGAGTCGAGCTCCAACAAACAAAAAACACCCCAAGGGACTTCAGACTCGAGGCGCTCCTCCTGCCTCAGCCTCCCGAGTGCTGGGGTGACATGTGTATGCCACCACGCCCCCTTGTACCCACTGTAGAATGCCGGGGGACCCACAGGTGCCTAGTCAGCTGAGACCCAGCCATGGGGGCAGGTCAGGGAACTCAGCTGAGGGCCCATGGGCTAGGGCCGAGGGGGGCAGCCCAGGGGAAGCCCAGTGCCACAGGGGAAATCGAGGTGACCAAACAGCCCCACGGGGAAGGAGTCCTGCCCGGACAGCCGGCGCCTCCAGTGACCTCTGGGGGACACGGCAGGACACTGCTGGGGTCCCTCAAAATGCCGGGAATCCCCACCCCTGTGGGACCCCACTGCAAGTGACAGGAAGGTTGCAGTGCAGGGAAACCCAGGGGTCCCCACCCCGGGCTGGACAGGCGCCCACTGAAAGTGGCCTAACCCCGCCAGGCTCGGGAGTGTAGCCCCCACCCGCCAGGCTTTCCAGGTCACCCCCACCTGGCCCCTCCGGTGGACGGGATGCGGGAAAACGGTGTCCCTGGGGGGACAAGAGGACCAGAGTGGCTGCCGTCATGTCCCTCGCCAGCTGCCTGTCCCGTGATCCCGGCCACTCCCACCTCCACCCTGCCCTGGCTCTGTGGCCACTGTCGGGTGCCGGCTTCTGCTTGTTCCCAGGAATGGGGGACGGAGGCTCAGCGGCCTACGCTGGAGGGTTGGAGGCCCCTGGCTGGGCTCCAAGGGGGGGGTGCCACACGCTTGGTCCCTGAAATAAAACTCCCGGCAAGATGCAGGACATGGTGAGAAAGGCCTGTTATTCTAGCCCTGGGGAGGCTGAGGCAGAAGGATTGCCATGTGTTCCAGGCCAGCCTGGGTTACACGGTGAGGCCCTGTCTCTAAAAACAAAACAAAAAAACCCAAGAAAAAACCAACCCCTTCCGGGAGGAACAGAGCCCCTGGTTTGTCCTCTGTGGGAAGAATTCAAACCAAAGTCCTCCCTACACGACCCACCTATCCTATCCCCTCCCCAGCTCCCTCTCTGCCCCTGGCTGCCTCTGCAAGGCACGCGATTCCATGCTGCCCCAGGGCCTTTGCACAGCTGTGCCTCTGCCTGCACAGCCCTCCCTGCCTGGCCCTTCACCTCACACTGGTCTCACCAGAAATGTCACCTCCCTGGCTACTCTTGTGACACAGTCCCTACTCCCTGTGTCCCTGAAGTGCCAATCCAACCTTCATGTAAGAGACAGGAAGCACCTGCTGTGTGCCACTCCTCCACCCCCACTGCCGGGGCCCTTTAGATGGAAGTCTGGCTCCCTGGGAGGGCAGGACCCACCTTCATCTCATTCTCCGTGCCCCTAGGTTGTCCTCCCTTGTCCCATCCAGTCTGTCTCAGTGCCACTACTGCTGGCCAGGGCCATCTCTGCCATCCACTGAGACCCTCACTTGCTCCCTGTGCCCCAGGACCTTTGCACATCCCACCCTGTTCCTCTCAGCTCAGCCTCTCAGCAAAGGTTCATGGTGCTGTGCTGTGCATCCAGTGGGTGACTCTGGGGGCTGAGTTGGGGCCTCTGAGACTGCGGGGCCCCTGGGAGGATGGCTGCCCACTCCTCAGTTACCATTTGGTCCTTCCTGTGGGGACCAGGGAAGTCCCAACAGAGAGCTGGGTGGCAGTCACCTCCTGTCCCACTAGCTAACCTCTCCCTTTTTCCACCTTTAAAAAAGTACAAACCAGGTAAAGCGGTGCATATCTGTAATTCTGGTACTCAGGAGGCTGAGGCAGGAGGACTGCTGTGAGTTCGGGGCCAGCCTGGGCTACACACTGAAACCTGGTTTCCAAGGAACAACCCCCCAAAAAACAAAAACAGACGGAAGGCCGAAGCCTTCAGCTCTCCGTCCAGACCTTAAAAGGTGGTTCTGCTTTGGGGAAGAACTTTTGTGTGTGTGGTCCCGAGTTGGAATCCAGGGCCGTCCACTGAGCTCCATCCTGGCTTACATCTCAGGGTGGGCTAGAACCTGCCACCCTCCCGCCTCAGCCTCCCGAGGGCCAGGCTCACAGGCCTGCGCCCTGACTTTTAAAAGCACGGGATTTTCAAAGCAGCCCGCGGGGTGGACACGGAGACCAAGAGTGGGTCCCAGTACCGGTGGGGCAGAGGCCGCCCGGCAACAGCCACTGAGAGGCCGGCAGGATGCCAGATCCCTTCTTGCTGGGTGACCCCCGGGGGCATCTGTACCCTCTGGCCCTCGGCTGTCAACCTGCGGGCACCAGCGCTCTCAGGGCCCCGCGGGCTCTGGCTCTATAATTACTCCTTGGATGGGGGACGGCTGATCCCTGGGGCCGGCCTCGCCGGGCCGCTGAGCTGTGACCTAGTTTGTCCCTTCTGTCCTGCCTCCACTGGCTGCCCTGTCATTCTCCCCTCAGGGGGCTGGCACCCCGTGGGGAGGGGTCCCTTCCCCTCGGTGGCCCTGGACCTCACTCCCGGGAGGGTTCAGGGGCCGGGACCCCCATCCTGATGGCGGGGCTGGGTCCCGGTTTTTCTGTTTTTGTTTTCAGAGCCAGGGTCTTGTAATGGAGTCCAGGGGGCTGTAACTCACCTGGAACTCACAGCGATCCTCCTGCCTCAGCCTCCCAAGTGCTGGCCTCACAGGCCTGGGCCACACGCCCAGCTCAGGGGGGACCCTGACTTCTGCCGCACTGCCCAGCAGGAGCTCTGCTGGCTCGAGGCTTCTGTGCAGAGGGCTGGAGGAGCCCTCTGCACGGAAGCCTTGGGGTCCGCAAGTCCAGCCTGGGTCTTGTGGACAGGGCAGGGGGTGGGGCTGGCCTAGCACCCTTCACCGGGCCACTGCAGCTGCGGACCAGGACTGAGTCTCCTGGAAGCCCAGCCCTGCGCCAGCACCCCCAGCCTCACCCCTCTCCATGGAGTCTACAGCCGGAAAGACACACACACGGAGACACCGCCAGGACTGCTAGGCAACAGGGGACAGCTGTGTCCCCAGGGAATGTCACCCCCTGTCCCCGCACCCTGCCCAGGGAACAAGGATGAGCCCCCATGGAACTGGCACAAAGCCAGAGCCGGGCACGGTGGCCCATGCACTGCCACCCCAGCACTGGGGAAGCTGAGGCAGGAGGACTGCTCTGGGAGGCTGAGGTGGGACTGCACGGACCCTGCCACCCCGACCGCACCGGACCTGACGTCCCCCACCCCCAGGCATGCAGCCCCGAGCTTCCCAGCCCTTTGGGGGTACGGCCCCCTATGCCCAGTGTTCTGCCTGGGGCTGTTCTGGGGGTATACTGGGGAGGGGCTACTGCTGAGCTGCACCCCAGTTCATTTTTTTTTAAAGACAGGCTCTTGCAATGTATTTGGGGATTTAGCTCAGTGGCATAAGTGCCTGCCTGGTAAGCATGAGGTCGTGAGTTCGATCCCTGGTACCCCCCCCCAAAAAAGAAAAAAAAATGTATTTCAGGCTGGTGACCCTCCTGGCTCCACCTCTGGATAGCTTTTTCTTTTTCTTTTGTGGTGCTGGGCATTGAACCCGGGCCTTTGCACTGAGCCCCAGCCCCAGCCCGCCTTACTTTGAGACAGGGTCTCGCCTCGCTAAGTCACCTGGATGCCCCGGCCGGGTTTGGACTTGTGATCCTCCCGTCTCAGCCTCCAGAGGGCTGGGATGACAGGTCTGCTCCTTCACACGGGTTCGAAAAGCATTTAGCGTGCGCCTGCTGTGTGCCAGCTGCCCTCCTTGCTGGAGAAAACACAGCCCTGCTGCCCGTCCGGGGCAGGAGCACGGAAAACCCACTGTCACACTCGGTGGCCGAGCTACGGCAGTGTCAGCAGGGAAGCGGGGCCTGGGCCAGCACCACGGTGGCTCCCCAGGGGGTCTGCATCTGAGGGACACGGGGGCGTGGGCCCTGCAGCTGGCTTAAGTGATGGACCCTGAGGGAGACCGTCTTGACCACTGGGGCCCAGGGACCCTCAGGGTCACCCTGAGCAGGCGCAGGAGGACCCGAGAGGCTGAGGCAGCACTGCCAGCTCTGCAGAGGGAGGAAGGGGCCACAAGCCAAGGGCTGCAGGCACCACTAGCAGCTGGGCCGGGCCCCAGGTTCTCCCTGGAGCCTCGGGAGGAGCAGCCCTGACTCCCCACCTGGACTCAGCCCTCGGGTGTCCGTGTTGGCCCCCAAACCCAGGACCGTGAGATATAAATATGTGTGCCTGCAGCCCGCAGAGTGTGGGTGACTTTTCAGAGCCCCCACCCCGCTCTCCCTGGGCCCCCACCCCCGAGGAACAGGAGGGGGAGGCAGAGCCCTGCGCCTCTGTCTCTGCGGGCTGAGGAGGCTTAGAAAGGGCTCCCCACTCCACAGCTCTGACATCTACACCCCGCCCGGCCAAGGGCCTTCTAGGGGCCCCTCCCCACAGCTACCCCCAATAGGGTCCAGCTCCGAGCCCCTCCCATCCACTTGGGTCCCCTGCTCCCCAAGACTGCCGGACACATCCTGCCTCCTGTCCTCTCTCAGGTGAGGGGGTGCTGCCACCCACCCCCGTCCCCAAGGAGGAGAGGCTGAAGCCGGAGCGGGTGGAGGACACAGACGATTGCGGGCTGGCCCCGTCCCCAGGCCCACGTGACCTCCTGGCCTCGCCCCCCACCATACTCACCCCGAGTTGAGCATCTGAGACAGCGTGGAACGTGGGGGCCCAGCCTCACGCAGCGCCCGCCTTTCCAGGGCGCACTTTCGGGGACACACTGCTGCTCTCCGAGGTCCATTTTTGGGGACGCACTGCCAGCCCCCAGGACTGGCCCGTCCTCTGTCCTCTGTCCTAGATCTGGGCCCGCCTGGGGTTTTCGGCCTCGACAGTTCATTAAGCCCTAATTAGTCTCCATCTGCTATTTCTCCCTGTCAACCCTCTGGGGAGCGGGGGCCTCCTGACCCACTTTTCCTGGGCAACCTGCTCGTAGGAGGGGGGCTGCGGGTCACCTTGGGGGGCCCTAGACTGGGAAGCACTCGTTTGGGGCCTACAGCGCCGGGCGGATAATGAAATTTACCGCTGAGAAAAGGGCCCCGAGGGCGGGACACAGCTCAGCGGCACAAGCGCAAGGTCGTGAGTTCGATTTCTGGTTCAAAAGCAAAGAAAGAAAGAAAATGGCCCGAGCGGACCCCGGTTCACTTACGAGTCCTCGGCTGGACGGACGGAGCCCGCAGCCCGCCTCTCACACCGGCTCCTCCCCGCTCCGCCCGGGCCCCCGGGTGCCATGTGGGGTGGTGGGCGGCTCGCTGGGGCTCCCAACGTCCTAGGAGCAGCTGTGACTCAGGGGTGCCCGGGGGTGACGGCGCTGTGGGAACACACAGGCAGCCTCAGCCCGGATCCGCTGTCTGTCCCCGTCCCCCAGGGCCTTTTGGAGGCCGTGGCTGATCTGGGGGTGGCCAGCAGTGCCGACCCCCACTTCGCAGATGGGAACCCCGAGACCCGCGTTCCTGAGCACCCGTGTCAGGGCTGGGCCGGGGCTCGGTGACCCTCCTCTGGCTTCACTCCTGCTCAGAGAGGAGGTGGCGCCGGACCCCAGTACCCGCGGGGGACAGGACGTGGCAGAGGGGCGAGGAGGCTGGCTTTGGCCCTCATGAGCCTGGGTGTCCCCAGCCGGTCACTCCACGCCATTCGGGTCCTTGGAGGAGCCAGGCGAGCAGCACAGGGAGCCCAGAGGGGAGACGGGGGGCCAGGGGACCCGGGTCCCAGAGAGCCCCAACTCTGGGCACCACCTTCCAGTCCGCGTCCCCGCCTCTCCTCACTCGCGGGCTGCCGGCCTCTTCGGGGAGGCCGGGCCGTCCGTTCCCTCGCTCCGCTATCCCCGCAGGTCCCCCCAGCAGGTCCCCGTGGCTCTCCAGACGGGGCCTCCACACCTGACCCCCGCCCGAACAGCGGGCTCGCTGCGGGGTGCGAGGTAAACGAGGTGAAATGCAGGTTCCGGGGGTCTCTGGCCCCCAAAATTCCGGTTCCCTAGGCTTTGGGGACGGGGATCAACGGCACCTCAGTGTCCCCGGCGCCAGCTATGAGGGGGTCTGCGGCCACCGAGGCCCCGAATTTCCTGTCCCCACAAGGTGCTGCCCCCCCAACTTGTTGAATGGGGCTCGCACCCCCCCAGCCCCCGGCCAGGCCCCGAGGCTCCGGGCTCCCCGGCCCAGCCTGGCAGAGGGACACAGCCGCCCCCGGCGCCCACACAGGCCCGCGCGCAGGGGCTGCGCCCCGCACCCCGAATCTGCCTCCCGCGAGCTCAGCGCAGCCGCCGCTCGCTGCGGGCTCGGCCCGGGCCCCCGCCGGGGGGGCGCAGGGGCGCCCGGGGCTCCCACCCGCGCCGGGCCCCGCGTCCAGGCCCGCGCCCCCGTGCCCGCTCTCCGCGTCCCCCAGGCGGCGCGGGGCTCCCGAAGTTTCCGGGGAGACGGCGCGCGGGGCGCTGCGCGCGGGGGGCCGCGGTCCCGGCTGCGGCGCCGTCGCTCACCTGGGCGGCTCCGCGCGACGCGGACACCGACACGGACACGGACACGGACACGGC
>PVJX010030159.1:0-22285 GCA_004027295.1 Dolichotis patagonum
CCCCAAGTCAACCACACTGTGCAGGTCCCGATGTGCCAGGGTCTCCCTCCTTAGGGCCACCAAAAGTCTGCCACACTCTCAGCTGCCCCCAGAGAGTGGGGAGTTCCTTGTTCTCCCAGCACCCCGAGTCAACCACACAGTGCAGGTCCCGACACACCAGGGTGTCTCCTTCAGGCTGCCAAAAGTCTGCCACCCTCATAGCCACCTCCCAGAGAGGGAAGGAGCTGAGCTCCTTGTTCTCCCAGCACCCCGAGTCAACCACATGGTGCAGGTCCCGAGGTGCCAGGGTCTCTCCCCTGCCGGCCCCCTAAAGTCTGCCATACTCACCTGCTATTTCTTTCTAATGAATTGACCATTCCATTTCCAAAGTTCTGAAATGGCCAACAGACCACAGAAAGAATTCTCTTTAGGCTCCTGTTTGAAGCTAGCAGCTACAGCAATCTGCTGGCCTTGTTTCAGGGCCAATGTTCTGATATTTCTTCATAGATTTTTTTTTCTACTTGATCTGTTTATTTGTGACAGTGGGGTATTGAGATACACCATTGTAGTTATATTAGTGCTTGTTTGATTTTTCATGTCTGTTAATATTTTTATATAGTTGGATGCACTGTTATCATTTATGTGTTACCTCCTCCTTTTGGACTGTTTCCTTAAGGAAACAGTGATCTTTTTTTTTCCTCTCTTGATAAGTCTTGGCTTGAAATCCACTCCATATGAAAATAGAATATCTATGCCTGTTTATTTTTCTGGTTTCTGTCTCCTGGAGTATTATTTTTTCATCCTTCGACTTTAGTTCTATGAATTTTTTTTACTTAAATTTGTTTCTTGTATGCAGCATATTGTTATATTTTTTCTTTTTGATCCATTTTTTCAATCTGTTTATTTTGATTGGTAAATTGAGACCATTCACATTGATTGTTATCACTGATACATACTGACATTCTTGTCATGTTATTTTCTTATTGGTTCCCATTCTTTCCTCAATGTTTAATTACTTGCCTTGCCTGGTGGATTTATTCTGTTGGAGTTCGTGGAGTTATATAGTCTTTGTAATATCTTTCCATAATGTCTTTCAGAACATTTTGGAGTGCTGGTTTGGTGGTTATGAATTCCTTCAGGTGTTCTTTGTCATGGAAGTGCCTTATTTCCCTGCCAATTTTTATTGAGGGAGGTCTCACTATGTGTTGCAGGCTGGCCTTGAACTTGTTTATGTAGCTCAGGCTGGCTGTAAACTCACAGCTATCCCTCACCTTAGACTCCTGAATTCTAGGAATACAGGTATGTGCCACTATGCCTGGCTTCTCCATCAATTTTAAAAGACTGGTTTTCAGGGTAAATCAATGTAAGTTGGAGGTTGTTTTCTTTTAAGCCCTGAAATTCTTTACTCCAAGCTCTCCTTAACTTGAGAATTTGTGTTAAGAAGTCTGCTGCAATTCTAATGGGCTTTTTTAAAGTACAAAATTTGTTTCCTCTAATAGCTTTTCATATTCTCTTCTTGTGTTGAATTTCTGGAATCTTGATTATCATATGCTTTGGGGTAGATTTGTTTTGGTCATGGCTAATTTGAGTTATATATGCCTTACTTATTTGTGTGTCAAATTTCTTTTTCATGCTTGGGAAGTTTTCTGCCATTATTTCATTTTTCTTTTTAAAAAAATTTTATTTTTTTTATTTTAAAGTAGATAAAATCAAGGAAAATAAAATAGAACAAGATCAATAAAAATAAACCAGAATAAGTGACACAGGACTTCCAAATCTTATGAAATCAACAATAGCTACTATAATGCCTTTGTTGTCTTCAGAATAGCTGCAGATACCACCTTCAGACGTATTAAAAGTTGAACAGAATGGAATAGAATAGAAATAATAAAAACAACAATGAATGAAATAAAGGACATCAAAACAAGTCAGTAGTAAATACATAACATGTCTTGCCATCTTTTAAAGAGCTTCTCATGCCATCAAAGTTAACATAAACAAAACAAAAGAAAGTAAATGCCAGAAAAAATGAAAATAATATGGTTTCTGGAAGGGGATCTCCTCTCTGTGGGGCCAGGTTCTCTACTTCCACAGTCCACAAATGGTGCCGACTCACAGAGAGAGGTTTGGGTCTGGCTCTCCCCATGCCTGCAGGGGCCCACACATGGCTGAGTTTCCAGATGAGGATCTCCTCCCATGGGTCCTGGTTGTCTTCCTCCACAGTTGGCGAATGGTGCTGACTCAAAGAGGGAGGCTTGGGTCTGGCTCTCCCCAAACTGGGAGTAGCCCGCACATGGCACTGGTTTCCAGATGGGGATCTCCTCCCATGGGGCCTGATTCTCTCCCTCTGCAGTCCACGAATGGTGCTGACTCATGGAGAGATGCTTGGGTCTGTCTGCCGTTATTTATGTGAATGGTTTTTTTTATACTGTTTGTATTGTCTCCTGCCTTTTTATTGACTCTGATTAAGCTTATGTCATTCTTCTTTGTATCATCTAGCAACTGTTGAACTGACTTTCCATGGCCTCTTGCTATTTTTAAGAGATATCTCTTTTCATGATTGCTAACTATAATTCTGTCTTCTAGATGTGATATTCTCTTCTCACATTGGTTCATTATGTGGCACATATTTTCAGTAGAAATTTTAATCTCCTGGATATTTGATTTAATTTGTTTCATGTAATCCCTTTCTTTCCTTTGTTGGTCATTTATGTTTCCCGTAATTTTCCTAAGCTTCTCTTTTAAAAATCTGTATCTTCTCTAGATTTACTAATCATGCCCTTCATTATGGTCAACATCTCTGAAGTCATCAGAGAAATTATTTCTGATTTGATATTTTCTAGTGTTTCATCCATTTGCTTTGTTACTTTCATTGTTATCACTTCAGAAAGTTCAGGTGGCTGGCTTTTAAATTGCTCCAACTCTTTGCCCCCCAGATTTGCCTTTGGTAGGGTAGAAGTATAAGGTCACATCTTGCTTCCATGTCGTCTCATTTTCTGTTTTTTTAGTTTAATTCCTGAATTACTGTTTTTCAATGGTTTATGGTAGGTATCTTTATTTCTAGTATCAAGCACCCTTATGAAATGACTACCTTTTAGAGATGCCAGGTGTAGCTGGTTGTTGGAGTTTGAGTCTGTTGCAAGATCCTACCTTCAGTTTATTGGGAATTAGAAATTGCTGCCTATTTAACCTAGCCTTGCTTCTTTGCCACTGGCCTTTAGTATTGTTTATTACTTGGATGCAATCTCAACTTCAGCATAGAAGTAATCAATAATAATGATAACTTTAAACATGTCCTAGAAAATGGCAAATTTTGGTAACTATTCATTTGCCCCCTTTTACGTATGAACTGGATTTGTAGTTATGTAACTAAATCTAAAGGAAACCAGAAAATTGTATATAATTTTACACTCAGGAGAGAAAATTTAGAAAGGTTTGGGAGGAAAGATAGAAATAGAAGAAGAGAAATGGGTTAGAAGCAAGACTGGAGCACAAAGGAACATTATTTGAGCTTTGGCAACTGGTGAAGAAAACAGGAGGGAATGAAAGATGGAAGAAACAGAACAAAGCAAACAAACAAATATAACCTTAGAAACAGGGTTCTCATTTGTCTAAAAATAGAAACATTAAAAAATAGAAAACAATAGACATAAATTTAAAAATTAAAAAAGTAAAGAAAGAAAGAAAAGGAAAAAAACCGTCCACTTCAAGGTGTGTCTCTGCTATCACAGGTTGGCACAAGGGGTGGACAGAAGCCAGATCTGTGTTGATACATCCCAGCAAGTCAGCAGTGGAATTATGTTGGTGGCCTTTAGTTTCACTGAAGTTCAGGCTGCTTCTGGCTTCTGGTTGTGGTAATGAGATCCAAACTTTTCAGTCTGCAAAACTCCAAGTGACTCCTTCCAGTTTGAACTTGGCTCTCTGCCAGTTTGAATTTGGCTCTCTGACCTCCTGCTGCCTTGAACTTGGTAGCACCTCATCCTTTTGTACTTTCCAGATGAATTTTGACTTCCAGATGAATTTTGACTTCTGTTGACCCCTTTCCAAAATGACTATCAGCCAGTTGCCTTCTCCTTGGGGGCATCTGAACCTGAATAGCTCATCAGCCACTGCGGTCTACAGCATCCACTGCTCTGTTCCACTGCTGCTTTCTCTGTGGAGGCCTTTAAGGTTGCCAGTAGCCACGGTGCCTATGCAGATTTGAACTGTACCTCCTATGCCATAAGCTGGAGTTCAGGGAGAAAGTGCCACTTACCACCTCCCTCCTCTGTATTGTGATTCTTCTCTTCACTCTCCCTGTGGGCTCTAATTCCTGATTCAGGTCCTTGGTGGTTCTTGGGGACCCACTTCCATCCCCTTTCTCTTCCTCATGTTCCTATATTTCAGTATCTGGATTCCAAATATTGGAAAGACAGTTTTTGTGCTGCTCAACATTCTGCCATCTTCCCAGAATAAGATGCATGTTTTCTAAATATGAAGAACTTTATTTTAAAAGAGACTATTGTAGAAAAGATGAGTGTTTGGGAAACAGATACTGAAATTTATTTGAGAGTGATTCTTGTGACAGAGAAGTGAGCAAGAGTGGGCATGAGAAGACTTCAGACTTGATGAATACGTGACACGTTTCTGGCAGTTCAGTTTAATGGGCAATTTTGGAGCACATTCATCCTGGAGGAGTCCCACAGTGGGAAGATATGGCTATTCTCTTGTAACTGCTTTTTTTTTTACTCAGAAGAACATGACTTTGGCTCAAGATCTGATACTAGCACTGATGGTGCTAACAGTAAATGACTTTCAAGTAGTTGATCTTTTTGCATGTGGGTGGTGAGTCCTTTGTTGAAGGACCAACAAAGGAAAGAAATGGATATTTCCAGAGACCCCTAGGGGTTCTCTAGATCTGCCACAGTTTACCTCTTGTATCATACTGCTCTACTTCTGCATACATATTCTGTCTTTTTTTTGTTTTTGAATCAGGTTCTCACTGTGTAGTTCAGGCTGCCCCTGAAACTCACCATGTAGCCCAACTTGACATATATGTTCTGGAAGAATATAATCTAGAGCTATTGTATGTGCTTGTTAGAAGAGGAAGGTTAATAGTATGAACTATAGCCAGTCAACTCCACCTCAGCTGGTCTTGAGTTGCAAATGACATTCACTGCTTTCTTCTTCCACTCTCTATCCTAAATGCAATTAGCCTCATCTCTGATCATGGCAAATTTTGGTGGCTTGTTTTGTGGTTTGACTCAAGCCCTCATTCTTTATAGGTCAGAGCCCCTGATAACATTCCCCTTCTCAGACTGAAGTTGATAGTACATTCATTCACAGTTACACTGAGTTAGAGAATTACTAGGGGGCACTCAGCAGGGTCATCAGAGTTCCATGTATTCCTCTCTTTTCATGAAAACAGGCTCAATTATACCTAATAGGATGGTGAATATTCTTCTGGGCTTCTGGTCATTGGACACAAACAGCCCAAGTGTTCTTCTGTCAACCAATACTTACTGGTCAACCCATTATTGTGCCTTCTGGTTAGAGTACATCTCATTGTGAACCAGGAACTATAATACTATAAAGGCTAGAATTTCAGGTATAGGAAGCCCAAAATCTTCCAATGGAAAGGCTCAGCAAAGCTGGGGCTGCTTAACAAAATGTCACAGATGAGGTCTCTTACACTACAGAAATTAATTTCTCACAGTACTCGAGGCCAGAAGTCAGATGTTAGGTTTCCAAGATGTTCAAGTTCCAGTCTTTCTTCCTGACTTGCAGATGGTCATCTTGCTGTGTGCTCATGTGGTCTTTCTGCTGTAGATGAACATAACTAGAGAAAGATCTCCCTCTCTTCCCCTTCTTATAAGGCTACCGATTCTTTCCAATTAGGACTACATCTGTATGACCTTATTTAACCTTAATTATTTTCTAAGACCCCTATCTCAAATTCACTCATATTGAGGCTTAGCATTCCACATACAAATTTTTGAGGGGACACAATTCACTCCATAGCAAAGAGAAAGGAATGAAATCACAGGAATGAACTGTGTAGAATATACTGAACACTTATGCAAATGTACATGCTTGAGTACATACAAACTGAATGCACAACCAGTCACATGTTGTTTTCGTGCTCTATGATTCTACTCACATTTCATCTACTACCTCTCCTGGAGGAGCAGAAGTATCTCATTGTATTACTGTTTGAGGGGACAATTTTAGGTCACTGGTTAGCAGTTTTAGAGCTTTCACATTCTTTCTTTGATGATAGCCCTACTTGGTTTTCCTCCATCTGTGTGCAAACCACATCATTACTCTGAGATCCAAAAGATGCAAATAACTCTATGGTTGCAACTTACTGCATCTTGTAGTAAGTAATACAAATTGATGTCAAACTGACTCATCATTTTCACTGTTATTATATTGTGTGTGAGTTCTGTTTTTTCAGTGTGAGCCTGTTTTTCTCAAATTATAACATCTGCTAATTTTAAAGATCATTAAATTTATTCTCATATTTTATTTTATCCCCCATCTATTGGTGTTTAAACCAAGATAGACATTTTTAGAAGGATCTCTGATAGCACTAGTGTGAGAACAAAATTGGCCACCATAGTTTCTTGCTAAAAATGGGGGATGATCATCCTTTTTTTTTTCATGCCTAAATCTTGTAATCTGAATAACTACTTCTAAGATAATAATATGCAATATGTTAATTGGTGTTAGCTTCCAACTATTTTTGAAATTCTGTACTGTTTAGATACCTTTTTGTGTTGTTTTTACAATAAAAAAATGCAGGTGAAGGATGAGAGCCCTAGAGAGCTTCACCAGGTTCAGATAGGATTTACAGTCTCTCAGGGAAACTGAAAGAGTCTCTTAGGGGAAGACTGCAGTACTGCTTGGGAATACTTGTAGAAGTTGTTTCCCCATCTGCCTATATTTAAAGTCCTTGTGAGCTACTGCCAAAACTTGATTGACTTCTTCAGGTTTCATGAATATTTATTAGAAAAATTATAAATCAACTCTTGCTATAAGATTGTAACTCAATGAAACCACTATACAGGTAATGTTAAAGCTCCCATCATAAGGAAAGGATTATTTCCTAGGCTGTCATTGCAGATTTCTTTATACTGTTATAGCTAGGGCATCATGAGTCAACAAAGAAGCCAATATAAATGGCTAGTTCATGACTTCTCATCTTAGATGTTCAGGATGTCTTCTATCTCTTCGTTCCTTCACTCTTTCAGTTCAGAAGGCATTTTTCATTAATTCTTAGTGTCGTCCAGTACTCTCTTCCCAGAATATACCTCTCTTTCAGTCCAGAATGTTAGAGGTGAAATTCTAAGTTCTTATAGCCCTTAGATTTAAGAGAGATTTTTCCTATTTGTTCTAAGTTTTGTGTCCTCTCATAATTGCATGCAGATATATTGCTGCTGTGTTTTGTGTTTACCAAGTGATTTGATAATAAACTGGTGCCAACATGGTAAGGAAAAAATGGGATTGATATAGTTGCTGAAAAGTTCATTCCAGTTTTTGAAAGTAATTCTCCAACAAATAGTAGATTTTGTTGTTGTTCATTCTATAACTGGGTTCTGACCTTGTGAAGCTGTATATTAATGTCTATTTTGCTTGATTGACTCTGGAGTCTGAGGAATAATGGTTTTATTTCTTCTCAGTTTGTTTTTCTCTATGTTCATGTGTCCAAGACACAGTCAACCCTTTCTCTTATTCAACAGTAGGAAGACAGCAGCGTCCTTTCTGCCACGATTGTGCCAAGGATTCTTTTAAATATATTTGCCTTTTCTGTTTAAAGATTGTTCTTTTGACAGGGTGTGATTAGAGGTGAGTCTTAACAAGGCAGGAAAACCAAAGTAGAGCTCAAGAGTTATTCTCCTTTTGTGCACGGTGGGGGGGGGAGCAAATCATTTGAAGTTCAAGGTTTGTTTGAAGATTTGGTTGGCAATGTTGACCTTATATATAAGCAAAACATATAGCTACCTAGAGACTAATTTAAGAAACATTAAAAGTACTCCCCTTTGTTTCTCTCTTCCTTCAAGGAAAAAAATACCAGATACCATCTAAACCAAAATAGTGCTTCATTCTCATCTGTGACAACACCTGAGATTAACTTCTCCTCTGGGGTAAGGAATTAAAGTTAAAATAGAAATTTATTATTTTGAAAGATTTGGGGGCATTGTTTGGTACTTGAGATGATTTCATCAGCCCCCAAGAGAACTATCAGTCCAGTCTAATCTAGTCAACTGAATCTGCCCCTTGGAGAATCAGTTTTCTTTTGATAGGTCTGTTACATATGTATTAATTTTTAAAAAAGAAAAGCAGTTGAAGAAGTGTTATAAAATATAAGTGTTTCAACACTTAGCATTTCAAAGGATGGTGGAAATGGCAGCAGTTACACTATGCTGGAGCCTATGGGCCAAGTTGACTGCAGTGTGATTATATCAGAATTTTCTGAGAGTTTGCTTTTCCCATTTCTATTTTTTCTTCTCAAAAGTCTTATGCTACTTCCTCCCTAATTCCCTGACTCCAGACATATTTCTCCTTTTATTTCGCTAGAATCTCAACTGTATTTTAAAGTTTTCCAGCTCCATTGCAAATTATGTCCTCTCTTTTTCTCCTATTTTTATTTTCTTTTATAGAATGAAAATGATCTGCACTTATACACTTATTTAATCTATTGGATAAAGTGGAATTCTATATTCAGAATCTAAAACTCAAGCAGGACAAACCTTTTATTTCTTCTCCAGAAATATCCTAAAATTCATTGAGTCCTCAGTTCATTATTTCTTTCCCAATTTTAAATCAGTGACCCTTGGGTGAATAAAAGTTGCCCAATGTAGTGGGGAGGGTGACAAAGGGTAGAGGAAATAAAGAATGAGAATGGAAGGCCTTGAATCAAACTAATCTAAGTTCTTGATTTGGGGTACAGTGTGGGCTGAGGGATGGGAGCCCGACTATGGTTCCAATCCTTCATGAAAATTGTTAGATCCCCTGACTGAGAGACAGCACAATCATCATGGCAATGGTTCAAAGCTGTGCCATGATTGCACACCTCCTTCTTCCCAGAGGCCCCTATAGCTTCTCCCTCCCAAAAGTCTGCAAAAGCTCAGGAATGTAAAGGTTTACCCAATCTCCTGCACTCTCCCAAAATAAATCAGCTCACACCAGCCACCAGAGCCCTTCCCCCATCAGAGCCCATATCAGGAAGAACCTGCCATTTGTTTGTAGAGAGCCACCACAGCCTTCCATGTCCTCCTTCCGTGTCCTCCCCGCTTATTAAACTCTTTTGTTATCTGCTTGCCTCCTCTCTTTAATATTCTGTGCTGCTTTAGATTGAATACAAATCACTCAATCATTTGGTGCCATGACTCCAGCGGTTGGGGTCTGTGTCTCCTGGGAGGTCTATCCCCCAGTGTGAGGCCCCTCCCTGCCTACAGATCTCTTCCTTTCTTTCCTTTCCTCCTCCGCTGACTGGGGAATCCTCTGCCTTGCTGTTCCTAGCCAACATCCAACATGGGCGTTCATCTCCAGGTCCAAGGTAAGCCTCCCCTCTATTCTACTTTGGGGTGCCTGTCTGAAATCGTGGCCATGTCAGGACATCCCTCTACTAATCTACATCCCACTTGGACTTCTACATCCTTCAGGACTCCCACGTTCTTCCTCTGGTGATTACTAGAGGAGTCATTGTTGGGACTACGCTACTACTATGACCTTTTTGGACCTCCCTCTGCCATCTCTGGTGACGACTAGAGAAGTCATTGTTGGGACTACACTACTACTGGTTTGCTTCACTGGAGGGTGATGATTCTCTGCAGATTCACAACCCTCCCAACCCCCCTGGCTCACCTTCCTAATTGGAACATATGGGTAATAATCATTATCCAACAAAACCACTCCTCTAGGTTGCCTTCTATGGCACCTATATACTCTGGGGCTAAAACAGACCCTCAGGTCAGAAAGACTCCTTTTTCTCTGTCAAACAGTATGGCCTGCCTATTGCCTTGACAACTCTGAACAATGGCCTGCAGAGGCTATGCTTGATTTTAATATGCTGAAAGACTTAGACAACTACTGCTACTGGAACAGCAAGTGGGGTGAGATGCCCAACATTCAGGTATTCTTTGAGCTGCAGGCATGCCCTGACCTAATTCAAACCTGCAAGGCTTCCCAAATTCTTTTGGCCTGTTCCACAGGTTCTCCTCCCTTATCTGCTCATCACACCCTAACTCTCCTCTTTCTTGCTTTTCAGACACAATGGATGAAATACCTTCAACCCCCTACTGCCATAAGTCATGCAGAAGCCCCCCCACCTTCTTCTTCCTCCTCCTCCTTGAGACCACACTCAAATTACTACACTTGTTGTTTCTACTCCCCCTCTCACCACTCTGAACTCCTCCTGCCCTTACCCAGCTCTGTCCCCTCCTCTCTCTCCCCCTGCCTATCATACCTCCTAAACCCCACCCTTCTACTTCCCCTGATGTTACTTCCTCTCTGACTATTTCCTCTGATGTCACTTCCTCTGATGTCACCCCCTCTCCACCATCTTTAATCCCCCAACTCTGCCTCCCTACTTCCTCTGATGTCACTTCCCTGATGCCATCTTTGGCTCCTTGCTTCATGCACCTGGTAACCAAATCACAGGCCCTCCTCCCCCTCTGTGAGGTTGCTGGAACTGAGGGACTCATCAGTGTTCATATTCCCTTCTCTATCTCTGGTCTCTCCCACATTTCTGAACGATTAGTTTCCTTTGATGATGACTGCAACCACTTCACTAAACAACTCCAATTCATTTTTGAGGCCTATAAGTTAACTTATCAGGACATTCATATGATTCTTTCTGCTTCTTTATCCCCTACCCAAAATGGCACCTTATGGCAGGCATCAAGCCATAGCAGATGAAAGACATAGATTAGATCACTTTTTATCCATAGGTGTAGAGGCCATATTGCCCCAAGATCCACACTGGAATTATCAAATAGATTGCTGTGACCATGTAGGAAAAATGACTGCATGCCTTATTTAGGGCCTACACAAAATTTCCTGCAAACAAGTAAATTATCAGAGATTGAGAGAACAAACACAAAGAGCTGATGAAAACCCAGCTTCATTTCTGTCTTGGCTCACTGAAGCACTTCAAAAATATACCGATGTTGATCCGGCCTCTACTTCAGGACAAGTTATCATCAACTCTCACTTTATCTCTCAATCAACATCAGACATACAAGCTAAATTTAAAAAGACTAACTTAGGCCCTCAATCCCCACAACAGGAGCTATTAGATATCGCCCTCTATGTCTATAAACATAGAGACCAGTTAACTCATCAAAAGGAGTTATATAAATTAAAACTACAAGCTAATAATGATTTGGAAAAAATAAAACTCCAGCCCAAACTTCAGGGCCAATTTTTTGCAATGGCACTTGGAACTTGGAGAGATCCACCACAGGAAATGGGAGCCAAGAAGACAACAAAGACCTGAGCTCCTCCAGGACCTTGCTTCAAATGCAACCAGCTTGGACACTGGGCAAGAGACTCCCCAAACCCAAAACCTCCATTGGGACCATGCCCCACCTGCAAGCAAGAGGGATACCGGGGAGTCGACTGCCCTGTTCACCAGAGAGTGGGTAAGTCATCCACCTCCCTATCCTCACAGGCACAAACAACTTCTACACTGCCAGATTTGTCACTGGTCAACCTGCTTGGATTCACTGCTGGCGAAGATTGACGGTGTTCGGGGTCCAAGGTCCCAACCATTTTGACTCTCCTGGAATCCCAAGTCTCGCTAGAAGTTTCAGGTAAAATGCTCTCTTTCTTTATTGACACAGGGGCCACTTTTAGCATTATTCCTGAATTTTCTGGCCAGTGTTCACAGTCACAGCTCTCCCTTGTGGGAACTGATGGTAAGCCAGCACAACCTTTACAGACAGATCCTATTCCCTGCTGATCTGACACAGTTTTCTTCACACACAACCTTTTGGTCATTCCTACTTGCCTGGTTGCTCTTCTGGGTAGAGATCTATTACAAAAATTAAACTTCTCCTATACTTTCATTCCTCCCACTATGCTAATACTTCAACCCCAACCTACCACCTCCTATCTCCCCACCCTTAACCTTCCTCTCTCAACATCTCTGGTAAACCCTATCATTTGGGACACCTCCAGTCCAACCTATGCCACTCATGAAACCCCAGTTCTAATACATCTCAAAAATTCTTCAACCTTCACTTGGGTTCTGCAGTACTCAATAACTCCAAAGCACCTAAGGGGGCTCAAGCCTCTTATCAACAGACTCCTCTCAAATGGATATCTCAAACCAACCAATTCCCTCTACAACACACCTATTCTGCCAGTACTAAAACCCAATGATACTTACAGATTAGTACAAGACTCAAAGCCATTAACGTGGCCATTCGTCCCATACATCCCATGGTTCCAAACCCCTATACCCTCCTCTCCCATATTCCTCCCTCTACCTCCCATTTCTCAGTGCTAGACCTCAAAGGTGCTTTCTTCACTATCCCCTTACACCCACAATGTCAAGATCTTTTTGAATTCATGTGGACAGATCCAGATAACTTTCAATCTGCTCAACTTACATGGACCATGTTACTCCAAGCATTTAGAGATAGTCTTCATCTTTTTAGCCAGGCTCTAGCTAGAGACCTAACAGCCATTAATCTACAACCCACCACAGTTATTCGATATGTAGATTATCTACTACTTTGTTCCCCTTCCCATGCTTTAGCAATTAAACACACAGCAGTTTTACTCAACTTCCTCTGTGAGAGGGGATATAGGATTTCCCCTTCCAAAGCTCAAACTGCTTCTCCAAAAGTCAAATACCTAGGCCTCACACTTACACCCACCATACACTCTATAACCTTTGACCTTAAGGCCCTCCTCCACAACAAGTACTATCTTTCCTGGGTCTATCAAACTTTTTCCGCTTGTAGATTACCAATTTTTCCTCCCTGGCCCAACCATTATATCGAGGATTAAAGGGGCCACTCTCAGAACCTCTAGAGCCATCTATGCCAATAGATACTCCCTTCACAAAACTTAAAGAGGCCCTCTTCAGAGCTCCTGCACTTACCCTCCCTAATCCTACTGTACCCTTTACTCTATACACTATAGCAGACAAAGACAATGCAGTAGGAGCATTAGGACATAGTAAGGGACCCTCATTCCAGGCAGTAGCTTAGCTCTCAAAACAACTAGACACTACAGTTAGAGGATTGGGCTGGGGATTTAGCTCAGTGGCTTAAGTGCCTGCCTGGCAGGCATGAGGTTGTAAGTTCAATCCCCAGTACCAGAAAAAAAAAAAGAATTTAGTACAGTTAGAGGATGGCTTCCCTGCCTTTGGATAATAGCAGTGGCAGCATTCTGATACAGGAAGCCAAAAAATTCACGCTAGGACAAACAATCACAATCTACTCACCACATCACCTAATAGACTTAATGTCTCATAAAATGCTCCCTGCCCTAATGACTCCATCATGATTACAAGTACATCTCACACTAATACAAGATCCCACCATCACACTCTCTACTAGCAAGACACTCAATCCAGCTACCTTATTCCCCTTACCAACAACAGGCTCTGAGACATGTCCCCTACATACATGTACAGAGGTTTTACAATTAACTACCACTCCTTTCCCACATATACACGATTCCCTTCTTCCCAACACAGCTGACACCTGGTTCACAAATGGCAGCTCTACAAACACTGCCACACACAAACAAGCAGGATATTCCATAGTTAATAAGTTTTGAGTGACTGAAGCATACCCATTACCTCCAGGAACCACCTCACAAAAGGCCGAACTTGTCACCTTGACATGGGCCCTCACACTTGCAAAGAACAAAGTTATCAAAATATATACTGATTACAAATATGACTTTAGCATTCTACCCTAACATGCAGCCATATGGCAAGAAAGAGGCCTCATAAACAATCAAGGCTCTCCAGTCACCAGTGGTCCACTTATTCTTAAACTCTTAGAAGCAGCACAACTCCCACAACAGGCTGCAGTGATACACTGCAGAGGTCATCAATCTTTAACAAACCTAATCTCCCAAGGCAACGCTTCTGCAGATCTACAAGCCAAATTGGCAGCACAATGTGCTTGTCTTCCTCATTTACTTCCCCTTATTCACAAGGGCTTCCCTGTTGCTTTATATTCACAAGCAGAACTACAACTGTTCACAAAACCTAACTATACTCGAAACTCCCAGGGATGGATTTTTCAAGGGTCAAAACTAATGCTACCAGAAGATCAAACCAAACAAATCCTCTCAGATCTACACAATTGCTTTCATGTTGGAGCCTCAACATTACACAGATTACTAGATTCAATAATTACATGTAAACATCTTCCAACAGCTATACAAAACATAACCGTTAAATGTCAAATATGTGCCAAGACATCACCACAGGGTCATATGCCCCCTCCACCTTTTCCTGCCCATCAATTCCATGGAAACACACCGGGCCAAGACTGGAAGATAGATTTCATACATATTCCCAGATACAAACACATAAAATATCTCCTCACGTTCATATGCACCTTTTCAGATTGGAGAGAGGCCTACCCTACCACCAGAGAGATTGTAGATGAGTTGCCAATACTTTACTCCAAGACATCATTCCTGGATTGAGACTCCCACAATGCATACAATCTGATAATGGCCCAGCTTTCATCTCCCAAATTGTACAAGTGTCCTCTAGCCTTCACATCACTTGGAAATTATGCATACCCTATCACCCACAATCCTCAGGGAAAATAGAAAGGGAAAATGGTCTCATAAAAGTACACCTGACTAAACTCATGCTAGATACACATCAACCATGGCCAGAACTCCTACCTCTAGCCCTCACTAAACTTTGAGCCTTACCCAGATCACCCACTCAACTAAGCCCATTCGAGCTCATGTATGGCAGGCCCTTTGTTTTACAAAATCTACCTTCACCTGCTGAGCTTCCTCCTTTAGCTAATTATATCCCAATTCTCTCAATCCTCAGACACTTTCTTTGCCAACATGCAGACTTACGCCTCCCCCAACCCTCTGAGGGCGACACACCCGACCCTCCTTTATCACCAGGAGACAATCTATATTAAAACTCCTAACCCCCAGGCTCAAGCTCAGCTCTTCAACCAAGGTGGGACGGACCTCATCTGGTATACTTGGCAACTCCAACTGTGGTAAAGGTAGCAGGATTTCCACATTGGTTTAACATCCCCCAAATGAAGAGATATTGACCACCGTCTGCTAACCTTGACTCTAAATATACTGAGAGGCCCCTGTGGACCTCCCGACAAATAACCTCTACTTGCCTTCAGATCACTAGACTTAAAGACTGATGTATTGTTATCCCATTTAGTTCTGGCCCCTGTATGGCTACATACTCACTGTCTTTACCATAGCCAGCTTTACACTTTACACAACCAAGGCTAAAATCCTACCAAGAATAATTCTTACCATCATCTTTACAACCATAACCCTATCTTTCACATATATCAACTGCCTAACTAGATACCCCAAACTACAGCTACAGACATAACCATAGAAACTCTCTCAACATGAAAACCACCTGCCTGGGATGTCTCCTTCTACGTCTGAAATCTCTTCCCCTCATCTATACTCAGCCTCAACGAAAACTCTGTTCTTTTATCCTTACAATACACTTGACATTTGGCAAGCCACAGCCTTGAGTTCCAAAGATAATAGCTCAAACCAACTGGACTGAAGGAACTCCAAATCCCACGTTACAGGTCCGATGGATTGATGTATCCAACCCAGGAAAAGACATCTCAGGGAGACAAATCCCAGGGACCTTCCAACTCAGGTTCATTAGGTGTCCTGAAAACTCGCGCCATGACTCCTGTTTTAACATCTACTGGTATCATTGCCGTTATTGGGGCTGTGAAGGTACGGGTTCAAGTGGCCCAAAGGGATTTTACAAAAACAATGACAAATACATTAATGTCTCCTCTAATCCCAAACCTGACAGGTTCGCAGATGGATGGCTTTTGTTCACCGGAAAAGACCCTTTCAAATTCCCAGCTGTTCAAAGATGAGGTTTTGAAACTCACATGCAGCCAACAGGAGGGTACCAATTCTTTACCATAAAAAAGACATTAATCCCCAGGCTTACTACTGTTCCTCTCCTGATGCCTCAAGACCCAAAGAAAATATACACAAAACTAAATCAGTTTGTTTCATTAACCAAGACCCAGATTCTCAATATGACTTACACTTTGCTCCAGAAGGGAACCAATTATTCACACACTAATTGTTGGCTGTGCCTGCCTTTTTCAGCAGACATCTAATCTACATGATTCAACCTGTAATATTCAGCCAATCAAATCCTAAACCAAACACGACATCATATCCAGTCGCTGGTCCTTTCCAGATAGCTCCAAACCAAACCTGGTTCCCCAATATCACCTTCATACAATCCACTCTGAGATACTCTAATAATACCAATACACTAAACCCCCTTCTTGATCTCTCTGAGCTATTTTGGGGGGACCTAATGGTCTGTACCCACTACATCGTCCTTAATCATCAAAGTCAGACTCTACAAACACATCCTCCTCCAAACACCTTTTTCATATGTGGCAATGGAGCATATTCCTACCTTCCTGCATACTGGACTGATACATGCACTGTTGGATTTTTAGCCTCACACATCTCTCTCTTAACAGATAATAGAACTTTCACATATCATCAAACACTAAATACCACTCGAAATTGCAGAGCCATACAGTTAGTTCCAATATTGGCAGGTATTGGGGTCTTTGAGGCTATTGGAATGGGGGCAGAGGGATCAGAAACAAGCCTCAACTGCTATTCTATATTATCCCATGATCTAGAAAGGGCTTTAACATCAGTTTCCCAAAGCATTAATTCACTACAAGACCAAATCAACTCGTTGGCAATGGTAGTCCTCCAACAAGGCAGGGCACTTGATATCCTCACAGCAGAAAAAAGAGGATACCGTGCTATGCTAAGAGAAGAATGCTGCTACTTTTCAACCAATCAGGTATAGGCAAAGAGCAGGTACAGAAACTCAAAAAACTAGCAGCCAATATACAGGGGAGACAATATTTTCCAGAAGCCACCCTTTGGTGTTTGGTGGGATTCTCTAGGGTCCTGGGCTCTCATTTTAATACCCATTATGGGTCCCATAATTACCATAGTAATCTTTTTGCTTTTTGCTCCCTGTGCCTTTAGGCTCCTCTTGTGATTTATCCAAGCCAGAATACAGGTGTTCACTACCAAAGAAATCCTACTACTGAGTGACATCACTACCTCAGATGAAACGGATCCCTCAATCCCATTCTCTTCTACCTTAGGCCCCAACGATGCCCCCCATCCGAGCAGGAAGCAGCCAGAGAGACTCCACAGCACCCCCTAACACCAAAGAGATGGGGTTAGATGCCCCATCTGAGAGACAGCACAGTCATCATGGCAGCGGTTCAAAGCTGTGCCATGATAATGCACACCTCCTTCTTCCCAGAGGCCCCTATAGCTTCTCCCTCCCAAAAGTCTGCAAAAGCTCAGGAATGTAAAGGTTTACCCAATCTCCTGCACTCTCCCAAAATAAATCAGCTCACACCAGCCACCAGAGCCCTTCCCCCATCAGAGCCCATATCAGGAAGAACCTGCCATTTGTTTGTAGAGAGCCACCACAGCCTTCCATGTGGTGACTCCCTCTGTGCCCTCCCCACTTATTAAACTCTTTGCTTATCTACTTGCCTCCTATCTTCAATATTCTATGCTGCTCTAGATTGAATACAAATCACTCAATCAAAAATCACCAGTAAGGTGATGGTTATGTCATTGGTAAAGCTTCAGGTGGGAAATCAGTAAATGGCTTCTTGGCATTGCATCCAACTAAATTTTAAAGAACTAGTCAAAGCATAGAAGCAAAACTCTTTCTTTACAATTTTATTTACAAAATGTATTAAAACTTTGTACAATACCTCATGGCAATGAGGCTCTGTAATTATGCCCACACATGCAATTTATGCTTTTATGGCCATTAATTTGCTTGGCAATTTTTCTGTTCACTGAAGTACAGCTTTAACAACAAAAAGAAAAGAATTGGAAAAAAATATCCTCAAGTGAGTACTGCCAAACTCCCATAACTTGAAGTTAGTAGCAGAAATTTGAAGCAATCAGCTTTTTAAACATGCAAGTTTTTAAAATAATAAACCAATTTACTCACTTCTTTATCCCAGTGAAGTTTCCTCTCTGAAAAACTGATTTGAGTCAAGAAACATACATTTCTCTTATACAGTGCCTATGCAAACATTTGTGTGTAGGTTGGTTGGTTTGTTTTATACAACTTTGTATTCACACAGCATTAGCTTCCCACACTGGGACATTATAGCATTCATAAGTTGAAAATCACAGTTTCATGAAAACGAAACAAAACAAAACACAACAGCTTTTCTTTTTGTTCATTACCATTTAAAATCTGACAGGTGAATTATTTGCTTATGACACAATTTTTGGAATGAAAGTTTATATTACACTTTCTGAAAATGTTTCGTGGGAGCGAGACTTCTTCCTTTCTTTTCTGAAGACAGGAGCAAATATCCAGTAAGTCAACTAAACATCTAAGGGTCACACTTGGGAAATGAAGGTGAGCTCCTAGTTTTTACAGTCTGGAAACTTCCCAACGCGCATTACCGATGAGAGCAAACTACTGAACTGCAGCAAGCTTACGTTGTTATATAGGAGGTAATTAGTGAGCGGAGACTATTTCCTCTGGCTGTTCAGATGATGTCAGTGGTAGGTATGCAATTAGTTACTTGATAGCCTGTGGAGCAGTAGATTGATCTTCGGAGAGTCAGTAGAGAATTTGCTCCAAGCAAGGACCCGAGAGTGATGCTTAGGCCCTCATATTAGCAGTAGGTTTGGGAATGCATTCTATTCTTTGCAAACTAGAAAAGGACACATGCAGTTTGACGGAGAGCCGCGGGCAGTAACAGGCAACGGCTGGTAAAACAGACCTAGCAAGAGTAAAGTCAGATTGCGAACTGTGGTCTGAACCCACTGGCCCTCCTTGCAACACGGTCCTGTCTTGGTGGCATACACTTTAAAGGTATACTTAGCAGAGAAAGCAGAGCTAAACACAGTGCTGTTTCTGAGAAAGATACTCTAAACACATCTGGGAGTATAGGCAGCATTTCCCTCACCTCAATGCTAAGTACTCAGCTATATTGACTTAAAATGCACACTGAAGCAAGAAAAACAGATCTGTGAGCTGAAATTCCAGGCTTCTTGGAAAGCCCCGGGGATCTGTTTTAGCAAAGCACCGAGAGGTTTGCCTGATAGTGCCCCATCCCTTGCTACACACACATTGATTTCGAAAGCTCTCTTAATCCCTTTACCAAGTGGGAAGTTATCAAAGCATTTTCACAAAACCATTTCAAGAGTACAGAGAAGTCACCATTTAGTCCCTTTTTCAAAGCATTTGAATTTTCATAAGTGTCGCATTTACATTCTAAAGATACACACATTTCAGCAACATTGAAAGGAAATAGGGTATACAGAATATCACCACCAACAGGAAATATCAAAAACATCTGGTCTGCAGATCCTAGAAGAAATGCCAGTCTGTCTTCCCAAATACCGGGAGACAGATATATATATATGTATGTATATATATATATATATAATATTTATTTTTAATCAGGAGGAATTAATTCTTTTAGCTAAGATGAGTGGGCCTATTTGCTAAACTGGAGTTTTAAATGTGTGTGTGTGTGTGTGTGCATGTGTATGTGTGTGTATATTAAAGAACATGTTTATATACTGTGCAGTGGTATCAAAGAATGGCTTTTGTTGAATTGACTTTTTTTAGTACGATTTTTTTTCGCATACTGGAATCTTGCATGTCCATTTTTTGTTTGTTTTTATTTTAATTTTTTTCAAGCAAAGCAAAAAATTTCAGTGATGGTTTGCATTGTTGCAAGTCTCAAAGTGTTCCATAAGGCACTGAAGGAAAAAAAAAATCAGTTTTTCCTATTGAAAGGTCATTGCACCATCAGCAATATTCGTGTCATGCCCGACACCAAGGAGAGTGAAATCTGGCTCAGGATCCTTGAAGCAGCCAAGTTTTCGGTGATTTCCTCTCATTGTATGCCTCCAGTGGGAAAGGATCTGCAAAGGCAAGGGGAGATTTAAATTTGAAGAGAGCTTTCTATTGAGAATTGAGAGTCTCATGATGGCTCAGTCTATCTTGGACAAACCCTGTGGCTGCTTTCTCAAATTGAGGCTACCGGGGATGCATCTCATTTGACTGGCCTTAGGCAACAGACCTGGTTAAATTTTTCAGTTTTGATGCAAATGCTTTGCAATAGGTTAAGTTAGGATCGTTCTTACTATGTGCGTTTGTTGTACTGAGAAACATGCAGCCCTTGCATGAAGTCAAACTGAAGACTTTATTCACTTAGGACATAGATCTACTAGAAATTTTAGTGGCATTTATGTGAAGATATACAGAAGAAATACATTGAAGAGTATACACTTTCTACAGAGTCTGTGACAAAGCACTGTTTACCTAAGACCACAGGTGAACAGTATTTCAGTGCTTACTAATTGAAACCTATTTTAACTGTGAGAGGAAAATCTGCTCATTGACAGAAAGGTGAATTCTCTTAATTCATACAACGTTCTTAAAATCTGAAAACACAAGAGATACCACTTTCTAGAAAGAGGCTAAAGCAATGGTATTGAAGAACCACAGCCATGGAGTCTTTGCCTCAACACTAAGGGCCTGCCTGATTAAGATGCTGCTGGTGGTGCCCTTTGGAGGTAATAACTAATACAGGGACTCATTTGTCCCTGATTCTGAGCATAGGAGATCAATGTCTTGCTTCATCTTCAAGCTTGCACTCCACTCTTGTCCATTTCCCTGTAGGCCAACTGAACACTTCTTTTTTTCTAGAGTGAACACTGAATTTAGTCCAAAGGAAGAACATAGTAATTTTCTACAACTGGCTCTATAATAAAATGTCTGTACGCAGAATGTCAGACATACACCTGAAGGCCAAGGAGAGCAAAACAAAATTAATATGGATGTGGGCCCAACTCTTCCTTGGATTGGCTAGTCCTGAGTCATATCTCTCAGAGCTTGGAGAAGTTTTATATCTATTGCAGAAAGATTGAAGCCCCTTCCCTGCCTTGGTTAGGGTGTCACTATCTAGGTGGGTGGTTTTAGGAAAGTAATCCAATCCCTCAGGGTCTATATTTCTTTTCTTTTCTCTTTTCCTTTGTAACTTGGAATCAAACACAGGACCTTGTGCTTGCCAGGCAGGCATTGTACTGCTGAGCTATATACCCCCTATTTTCTTCTTTTAAATGGGGATAAATGAAGTATTGTCACCGAGGTAAAAGTTCTCTTGAGACAAAGAACATCACCACCCCAGTTACGCAGAATTTTGTTTCCACTAGACCTAAGATGAGCTCTTTAAGCTGGAGAAGGAAAATTTCTCCAGGAAAAACACATATGCATAAGATGCAAAAGGAAAATTGATCCCTTTGAAAATAAACCACACAAAAAAAGTTTATGTTTCCTAAACAGAATAGTTATCTCAAAGAAAAATGAAAACGTTTTACCCAAACTTCAGGCATTTTATAGTCTTGCATATGAGAGGGATTTCAAAAATATTGTTGAAGAAAACAGAAAAAGCTAGAAGTAGTTCTGAACACCAATGAGGAAACTGGAAAACTTTCTTAAAATAGCTAGCATAGTCAACCCTAGGGTATAGTAAATCTGGAACACTTGATGGTAGGTCACTTGCCAAGGCAGATGGTGCAGCAGGGAGATTTCCAGTGACTGGTCAGGAACCCAGAGAGTTATTAGGTAGTCAAGAAGCTGTCTAATCTCTAGTGAGTGCTAAACATGATCTGAGCCTGAGACACATGTGCCTGTCTAATAATCCTGATCATACCATCACTGACAGAAAAGGAGAAACAAATTCATTGTTTTTCTTTTTCTTTTTAATTTTTAAAAATTTGTTTTTAATTCATTGTTTTTCAAGAATTCCCTTTTGTTACCCAGATTTCACTGTGTCATATTCTTGCAAGGGAGTTATGCTGAGTCATTGTTCCTGAACAATTACCAGTACTATAACCCTCCCAGGAGGGCTCTGACAATTACCAATAAAAGTAAAATCTCAGGATGCCTCTCCATCTGTGTTTCCCTGAATATAGGCCCTGACAGACCTAGGCCAACTTAGAAATGGAAAACCTAATATCTAGATAATAAATTACAAGTTTC
>PVJX010030160.1:0-22274 GCA_004027295.1 Dolichotis patagonum
TTTTTAGATTTGTACAGGGTTTTTTTGTGGTCTAATATATGGTTTATTGTAGAGAATATTCTGTGTATTAAAGAAAATTTGTATTCTGTAGCTATTGGACAAAATGTTCTGTAAATAAGTCCATTTAATACATAGTACTGTGTAATAAACACTGATGCTCCTTTGGTTTTTAAATCTGGATGATCTATCTCTCTATTGATGAAAATGGAGTGTTGAAGTCTACTATTATTACTGTGTTGGATTCTATCTCTGCATTTTTAGATTTAATTGTTCATTTTATGAAACTGTACTGTCTGACATTAGGTACAAACACATATGCAACTGTTATATCACCTTATTCAATGGAGCCCTTGATCATTATATAGCAACTATCTTTGTCTTTCTTGATAGTTCTTGTTGTTAGATTTATTTTTTCTGATATAAGAATAGTAGCTCCTGTTTACTTTTGGTTTCCCTTTGTGTGCAATAGCTTTTTTCCATCCTTTTCCTCTCAGCCTGTTTGTCTTTACTAGTGAAATGAGTTTCTTGTTGGCAATATGTCAATTGGTCTTTTTTTAAAAATCTATTTAGCCGGTCTGTACTTTTTAATTCAGGAATTTAGTCTTTGTGTTCAAGGTTGCTGTAGATATGGAAGGATTTCTGCTCTGTTTTTAAATTCTTCTGCTGTTTTGAGTATCATTTGTTGTATGTTCTTCCTCTCATTGTTTATCTTTGTGGTTTGGTGGTTTGATTGTTTTCTATTTGTTTTGTGTGCCTGCTTCACCAATGATTTTTATATTTCGTGATAATAGCTAGCTTTCTTTTGCTTCTGGATATATGACTCTCTTACACAGTTTTTGTTTGTCTTGAAATACTTTAATTCCTCTGTTTCTGAAGGGTGGCCTTGTTGAACATAGTATTCTTGATTGACATAGTTTTTTCCTTTCTTTTTTTGTCTTACAGGTATATTTTAAGGACCTATCTTTAATCTCAGGCTTTGGGGATGATATATTAAGCAGTGGCAACTTGGGACCCTGGAATAGGGTGACATGGTAATTATTCCAACTCTGAAGCCAGTTGTAATAAACAGTAGCAAGGACCCAGGAGTGGCCGCCATGGTTGGGCCACAGGAGAAAGCAAAGCTCAGTATAAATACCACTGCATAAACATGTTGGTCACATCAACATCTCAGGCTCAAAGATGGCCCTGTTTTGGGGTGGGATTTTTACCTAGCATCCTCCTACCTCAGGAGTGGAAGGGTAGAATGACTTTCCACTCCCAGAATGGCACACAGTGAACGGCGGCTCTAGTTTTACATAAGCAGGTGCAGTGCAGGCCCAGCAGAGGCCAGGGTTCAGAGTAGGACATCAGCTCCTTATTTAACAGGTATCCTGGTCTGCGGACTCTGGGATCCCCCAGGTGGGATCAGAGTCTGTGATGAATAGGAGTCTCCATAACAAAGAATGCAAGTGTTCTCAGTGGTGATGAGAGTTGCTGGAGTTTTCTTGCATACTTTTCCCTCACAGAAAGGAGTCCCTGCTGGTTCTGATATGATCCTAGCTAGGAGTGGTGTGGAAAAGATAGCTGTTTCTTCTCTAAGCCATCACTTCATGTTCCTGCACACTGCGGTATTTCTGGTGCAGCTGTGTTTCAGTCTGGAGCACTCTATTAGTTTTTCCAACCAAAGTAGTTCATTGTTTTTGTTGGATGTGCACTGGCAGCATAGTCTTTTATTGTCACTATCAGTACTATGCACTGTGCACAATTGTATATGCTGTGTCCTTATATGGCTGGAAGCACATGGTTGCACTAGGTGTTGTAATGGTTACAATGTCACTGGACCATGGAAATTTTTCAGTCCCATTATAATTCTTATGGGAGCACTGGTATTATGTGGTCTTTGTTGACTGACATATCATCACACATTATACAACTGAATTTTATGTAGTCCTTCCCTCTTTCTTCTTTTCTTCTGGGACTTAATGGCACAAATGATAGATCTTTTGCCATTGTCTCACATTTTTTTGAGACTCTTTTTTGTTTTTATGTCTAATTTCTTTGTTGTTCAAATTGAATAATTTCTACTGATCGGTCTTTATGGTTTCCTGATCTCCTCCCTTTCTTCATTATGTTACTGAGCCCATCTAGGGATTTATTCAATTCTGTATTTTTAGTTTTAACTTTTAGTTTGATTTTTATTTTTCTTCTATTGCTTTGTTGGGCTTTTCTGTTTTTCCATTTGTTACAAGAGTGTTTATAATTTCTTGTTAGAGTATTCTTACAATAATTGCTTTAAAATCTTTGTCAGATAATTCTAACATCTGGATAAATCTGTGTTAGTATCTTCTGATTATTTTTTCCTCATTTGAATCAAGAATTCTTGATATGTCACAAAATTCTGGATTGCACTGTAGACTTTTGAATTACCGTGTTGTGAGACTCTGCTTGCTATTTAAGTCTTTATTCTTGCAGGCAAGGACCTGTTTAGGTATAGAAAACACAATTTAGTCTGCTTGTATAGGCTCTGTTCTCCTTGACAGCTTAGTTTGCAAAGTTCTGCAGAATTATCTTGACCTGTCCTGTTTGTGTGGTACCTAGAGGCCAATTTGAAACCTGAGTCATATTCCACACCATGGTTCAGTTTTCAAATCTTTGTTATATTGATTTAATGACTTTCTCACAGGAGCTACTTTAGGGTGAACTGTGATTTTATGCACAGAGTTGTTTCCATCTCCTATTCTACTTAGTACTGTCTTCTAATCTCAGCAATCTTCTTGGGAAACTTTCTTGTGCTGCCTCTTTCCTAATGTTCTCCTAGGGCAGGGCAGGGCAGGGCAGGGCAGGGCAGGGCAGTGCAAGGCTTTTGAGTAGGGCTCGCTCTACAGTGGTTAAAGCACTCGGTGTTGGTGGAAGAGGAAGATGTTGCATCGACTTATCTCCATGTAGTACGGGGGTGGTCTCTCTGTGCAGTCATTTGCAGAGCAGGGTTGGTGACCCGATCCCATGCCATAGTATTCACAGCACTCAGAGGAAAACGAGGTGGAGGAACACTTTGCTTAGTGAGTGTGCAGCGCTGGACTATTTGACATGGTGTTGTGCCATGGTCTTTGCAATGGCTGGCAAGAGGGAAAGGGGCACAATTTCTTTTATGGTATTTGCTTAGTGTAGGAGAAATAAAGTAAAGTTTTCTGTCTTTCTGGACTGCCTTCTTCCCTGGTTTTATGGCCAGCGGTAGTGGTTAGTGGGGGGTTTTACATTTTGTCCTTATTTCTTTATTTCTGGGTTTCAGGTTACTTTAGTTCAAAGTCAAGGTAGATAGGATACAAATCCGAATCAGTAAACTCACTATTACATTGCTCCTTTTGTTTAAAGGTCCCTAGCTAGGCTCCATTTTTGTCTTTACTATTTGTAGTCGTCTGATGAATATCTGTTTATTTAGCTTTCTCTGTATTTTCCTGGGTATTTAGCTGTAATTAGTGTTATTCAGGTGGAACGTACTTACTCCATTTTGTCTGGAAGTCTTGACTTCTTTCTAGTGTCAGTGTTATACCAATCTTTTAAAGACTGAGTGGGATGTGAGGTTGTAACATGCCCATCTTCCTATTTACAATGCTGTTTTAATTAATTACCATAGGACCCTTTATCTTAAACACTTAGTAAAGTAAATGAGATATAAATATAAATTCTGTTAATTTACTGTTATAATTTAAACATATCTCACTCTACTGTTATATTTACACCTTTTTAATATCTCACACAAAGATTAGAAAGTTTTTCCTCTTTGGAATTAGAATTAAAACAAACAAACAAAGAAGCAAAAACTTTTTAAAGGAATTACCTCCTGTCCTTTGGGGAATTCTTCAAAGAGTTTTATCCTTCACTGTGCAAGGAGTGCACATATGACACAAGTTAGGGTTTTGTGAGTTATCTCTCAGGACTTAAATTGTGAATGGAGGTAAAAAAGTGACAAAGTAGATCTGTAATTCATTCATGCTAACAGCTACAGAACCTTGTAGATCCATTCTATTTTCACTTAGATATCCTAAAAGAGTAGCATTTGGTATAACGTTAGTGGGCAGGAAGTGTTTTGGGTAGTGGTTTCAAGGGAGTGGAAGACAGAGAGGGCCAAAACCAGTAAGAAAGGGAAGCCCACTAAAGAGTGCCGTTATCAAGCTGATCACAGCTCCAAACAGTTGGGTTTAAAGTTTTCTGAAGACCACGTGAGGAGCAATCTCAAGACAGCTTTCAGCTGTTCATTTGGGTGATGGAATAGGGTGATGTTTTCACAACAGCTTGGGCTCCGTTACCACATGAACTTCCTGTTTCACATCTTCAGATTTTTGTCTCTGTGTCACATGCTGAGTGGGTGCTCAGAGACGTCACATGCAGCAGTGAAGCTCTTACACAAACTGGGAGGCCACACCTGCGTTTCCTTTCTGATGCAATTGCTAGAGTAGAGCCTTGACCCAACAAGATGTGAGCAGGGTTAAGCAGTCTTCAATCCACACTTCTAGCAATCCTCCTTCTAAAAACCCCACAGATGCCTTAGTGTCCTTCCTCATTTTATTCATTCAGCAATCCCTATATCAACTTGTAATAAATTCTTTTTTTCCTTTGTTAGCCAGAGTGAGTTTTGGTAGATTACAACCAAAACACCCTCACTGACACATCTGTTAATCTGCTTCCTCTCACTGGGGGATAATTTCATCTGTAGTGAAGTCTGTCTCCTTAGCTGCATCTTAGCGTGCCCATCAAAATGCTTAAGCCATGCTCCAAGGTCCATATGGTTATTGTTAAAATAAAATCTTCTGGCTCCAGGTGTCGCAGATTCCCCGATAGCCTCTGGTCCTTCACAGTCAGGCCTAACTTATTTACATGGTATTTAGTGACATGCAGTGCTTCAAGTTTGAGTAGATGTAAACAGGCAGCAAATTGAAAATACAAGTTAAAGAGATACAGGTGGATGTTATCACATAAACAGTATTTGGTTTTCTGAAATTACAATTACGACAGTCCTGAATGATCTCTGATCCCAATGTATTATAATGTGACAGATGTATATTGCTGTGATTTCTCTAGTGATGCTTGATGCTGCTTCCTTGTCATCTTTAATAACAAAGTGACTAGACAGATTAAATTGAAATGATTTATTATCTGTGAATGCTACAGTCACAGCATGCTGTCATAGTAACAGGTTAAACCTTTTCCACTAGGAGATTATCATGCGCAATAGGATGGTGCAGCTGACAGTCCCCTTACATCCCATTGTGTTGATGATACAGTGTCTATGAATTTCTATCTAGGAACTGATGAAAGGACCTTTTATACTTTCATACATCAAAATTTTAAAGTGTTAGTTAATCTAAAGTGAGATGGCTATCTGCTTATACCATCAGTGTTCTCAAATCTTTGAAGAGCAAAGCCAGCGTCTAGACCAGGTCAAGGCACAAGGGTGCCTTTGGTAGCATAGAGGTCGCCTCATGCTGTCAGGACACATCAACGCATCCTGGGTGACCTCTATCCTTTTCGCACCACAGATTATCTTTGCCTGACATATTAATTTTTGTAAATTTTATTAATTTTTTGTGGAGGTATAATTAACATTTAATGAAGTCATTTGTTTTTATGCTAAGCATTAAAATCTAGGTTTTCACTCTTGCTAGGCAAGTATTCCATAATTGAGCTATGGCTTCAACCCAAGTGAAACATATTTTAAGTGTGAAAGTTTTTTGTTTTTTTTAAATTTTATTTTAAAGAGAATAAAACAAAAGAGGGCAGAACAGAGCAGATCAGAACAGGACAACATAGGCAACACAGTACTTTACATTAAAACAACCGGACATTAACTGTAGCTATCACAATATCTCTTTCTCTGCTATAGTTGAGCATAGTTTCAAATACAATAATATCAAACATAAAAAAATAGTATAAAACCATTCAAAGAGTGAAAGAATTACATGGCATTCTGAACTGAATAACAGAGAATGATCAATGGGTACTATAATATCTCATTTTCAATAAAAATTTTTGTTTATACTATCACACATATTCAAATCCCAATAAGACACAATGTGATAGATAGAACTAATGGTAGTAGAATAGAAGCATGGTAGGACTTCTAAGAAGGATGATATTAAATCAGCAATAGCTGTCATAATGTTTTGTTTTCTGCAAAACAGCTGTTCATACCATCATGCATGATATAGTCAAAGAAAACAGAATAAAACCATTCCAACTGATGAATGAAAATATTGAAAGGCTTCAAAGCTATGAGATGGGGACTCATGCTTACCATAAAATCTTATATACTCTTATCAACTCTCATACAAGGGAGACTATATGGTACTTACACATGTGAGTCTGGTTTATTCTGCTTATGAGTATGGCCTCAAGTCGTGTCCATTTATTTATAAATATCTCAATGTGGTCATTCTTTATAGCTGAGTAGTACTCCATTGTATAACAATGCTACAACTTTTTTATCCATTCCTCAGTTGATGGGCACTTAGGTTGTTTCCAAGATCTGGCTATTACAAATTGTGCTGCTATAAACATGGGTGCACATATAACACTGTGGTATGATGTTTTCAGATCTTCTGGGAATATGCCTAGAAATGGGATAGCTGGGTCAAATGGGACCTCCAAACCCAGGTTTTTGAGGAATCTCCAGACTGACCTCCACAGTGATTGCACCAGTCTATACTCCCACCAACAGTGCAGAAGAGTTCCTTTTTCCCCACAGCTCTCCAGCACATGTTGTTGGTAGTTTTTTCTATTCTGGCCATTCTTTCTGGTATGAGATGGAATCTCAGTGTGGTTTTAATTTGCATTTCTCTAATGACTAATGATGATGAACATTTTTTCATATATTTATTTGCCATTCGTATTTGTTCATCTGAGAACTGTGTATTCATTTCAGATGCCCATTTTTGGATTGGGTCTTTGAATTTTGAGGGTCTGAGTTTTTTTAATTCTTTATAAGTTCTAGAAAGAAATCCTTTGTCTGAGGAGCAATCCATTAAGATTTTTTCCCAATTCATGGGTTTTCTTTTCACTCTGCTGGAAATCTTTTTTGACATGCAGAAACTCTTTAATAAGATATGGTCCCAGTTATTGATTCTGGGAAGTATTTCCCGTGCAGTTTGATTCTTGTTCATGAATTCTCTACCTACCCCTATATCTTCGAGGTTTTTACCTACTTTGTCTTCCAGCAGTTTTAGTGTTTCTGTTTTAAGATTTAGATCTTTGATCCATTTAGATTTTAGCTTAGTACATGGTGATAGGCAGGGTCTAGTTTCAGTCTTCTGCCTATGAATAGCCAATTTTTCCAGCACTATTTGTTGAAGAGACTATCATTCTTTCAGCAAACATGTTAGGCCCCTTTATCAAAGATAAGGTGGTTGAGTGAATTTGTGGTTGTGGTTGTATCTTCCAATGTATTCCATTGATCTTCAGGTCTATTTTTATTCCAGTATCATGTTGATTTTATTACTGTAGCTTTGTAGTATCATTTCAAATCAGGGATTGTGATGCCTCCTGCCTTGCCTTTGCTGCTTAGAATTGCCTTTGCTAATCTAGGTCTCTTCTGGTTCCAGATGAATTTTAGGAGTGATTTCTCTAGATCTATGAGGTATGTTAGTGGTATTTTGATTGGGATTGCATTGAATCTGTATAGTAATTTTGGGAGAATGGCCATTTTTACAATGTTTGTTCTTCCTATCCATGAACAGGGGATGTCTTTCCATTTTCTGAGGTCCTCTTCGATTTCCTTTTTCAGGACATTATAATTTTCACTGTATAGCTCTTTTACTTCTTTCATGAGATTAATTCCTAAGTATTTCATTTTTTTGAATGCTAGTGTGAAGGGCATGGCTTCTCTTACCTCTCTTTCAGTATTTTTGTCGTTAGTGTATAGGAATGCTATTGATTTTTAAGTATTGACTTTGTATCCAGCTACATTGCTGAATTTATTTATTATATCTAGGAGTTTTTCAATGGAGTTTTGGGGGTCTTCTATGTAAAGTATCATGTCATTTGCAAAAATGATAATTTAACTTCCTCTTTTTCTATCTTTACTCCTTTAATTTCTCTCTCTTGTCTAATTGCTCTGGCTAGTATTTCCAGTACTATGTTGAATAGGATCGGTGACAGGGGACATCCTTGTCTTGTACCTGATTTTATGGTAAAGGCTTTCAGTTTTTTGCCATTTAGTATGATGCTGGCTGTAGGTTTGTTGTAGATGGCCTTTATCATATTGAGGTAAAGACCATCTATTCCACTTCTCTGTAAGGTTCTTATCATGAATGAGTGTTCGACCCTATCAAAAGCTTTTTCTGCATCTATAGAGATGATCATGTGGTTCTTACTTTTGGCTCTATTGATATGGTGGATTACATTTATTGATTTACATATGTTGAACCATCCCTGCATTTCTGGGATGAATCCCACTTGGTTGGAGTGAATAATTATCTTGATGATTTGCTGCATCCTGTTTGCTAATATTTTGTTGAGAATTTTTGCATCTATGTTCATTAGGGAGATTGGCCTATAGTTCTCTTTTTTAGTTGTGTCTTTCTCAAGTTTTGGTACTAGAGTAATATTTGCTTCCAGGAATGATTTAGGAAGAATTGCTTCCCTTTCAATTTCATTGAAGAGTTTGAGGAGTGTGGGCATTAAGTCTTCTTTGTATTTCTTGTAGAATTCTGCAGTGAATCCATCTTGGCCTGGGCTCTTCTTTGTTGGCAAGGTCTTAATTACATTTTCAATTTCAGTAATAGAAATTGGGTTATTCAGTAGTTTTACATCTTCCTGATCCAGCTTTGGTAGTTCATATGTATCTAGGAATTTGTCTATTTCTTCAGTGTTATCGAACCTATGAGAGTAGAGGTTTTCAAAGTAGGTGTTGATGATCTTCTGTATTTTCACAGAGTCTGTGGTAATTTCACCTTTTTCATTTCTTATTGCATGAATTTGAGTTTTTTCTTTCCTTTTTTAAATAAGGTTGGCCAGGGGCTTATCAATTTTATTTATTCTTTCAAAGAACCAACTCTTTGATTCATTGATGCTTTGTACTGGTTTCTTAGTCTCTATTGCATTAATTTCTGCTCTAATCCTTATGATTTCCTCCTTTCTTTTGGCTTTGGGCTTGGCTTGCTCTTCTTTTTCTAGATGTTTGAGTTGTAGCATCAGCTTGTTTATTTGTGTTTGTTCTGTCTTCCTGATGTGGGAACTCAGTGCAATAAATTTTTCTCTGAGGACTGCTTTCATTGCATCCCACAAATTCTGGGAAGTTGTGTTTGTATTTTCATTTGCTTGTAGATATTGTTTAACTTCTTCTTTAATTTCCTCCATGACCCACTGATTGCTCAAGAGTGTATTACTCAGTTTCCATGTGTTTGTGAGGTTTTTACAGTTGCTTTTGTCATTAATTTCTAATTTCATGGCACTATGATCTGATAACATGCATGGGATAATTTCAATTCTTTTGCATTTACTTAAATATGTTCTGTGGGCTAGTATGTGGTCTATTTTAGAGAATGTCCCATGTACTGCTGAGAAGAATGTATATTCTGATGTTGTTGGATGGAAAACTCTATATACATCTATCAAGTCCATTTGTTCACACATATGATTCAGTTCTGTTGTTTCTTTGCTGATTTTCTGTCTAGTTGATCTGTCCCTCTGTGTCAATGGTGTGTTAAAATCTCCTGTTATAATTTTGTTATTGCTTATTTGACTTTTCATTTCTGTTAATACTTGTTTTGTATAGCTGGGTGCTCTGGAATTTGGTGCATATATATTTAAGATTGTTATCTCTTCCTCTTGAAGTTTTCCACTAACTAGTATGTAGTGACCTTCTTTATCTCTTTGGATCATTCTTGGTTTGAAATTCACATTGTCTGCAAACGGGATTGCTACTCCCGCTTTTTTTTGGTTTCCTGTTGCGTGAAGTACTGTTTTCCATCCTTTGACTTTCAGTCTATGGGTTTCCTTTTGGGTAAGATGGGTTTCTTGTAGACAGAATGTGGTTGGATGTTTTTTCTTGATGTTTTCTGCCAGTCTGTTTCTTTTGATTGGTGAGTTGAGGCCATTTACATTAATGGTTATAACTGTTATATATTGGTTTATTGTTGACATGTTATCTTTCTGCTGTTGTATCTTTAGCTTTCCATTCTATTTAATTGTCTACCTTGCGGTTTATCCTTTGTGTATCTAGAATATCTTTCAGTATTCCTTGTAGGTGGGTTTTGTGGTCATGAAATTTTTCAGCTGTTCTTTGTCATGGAAGTGTCTTATTTCTCCATCCATTTTGAAGGACAGTTTTGCAGGATACGTCAGTCTGGGTTGGAAGTGGTTTTCCTTTAGGATCTAAAATACTTCACTCCATGCTCTTCTTGACTTCATTGTTTGTGTTGAGAAGTCTGCTGTGATTCTGATAGGTTTTCCTTTATGGGTGATCTGGCTTTTCTCTCTAACAGCTTTTAGTATTCTGTTCTTATGGTGGGTTTCTGGGATGGTGATTGTTATGTGTCTGCGTGTAGTTTTATTTTGGTTATGGCTATTTGGAGTTCTATATGCTTCACTAATTCAAATGTCAGTTTCCTTTCTCATGTTTGGGAAGTTTTCAGCTGTTACTTCTGTAAATATTCTCTTGATATCATTTGGGCTGTCTCCTTCTTTTTCATTTATCCCTATTAATCTTATGTTATTTTTCTTTGCATCATCTTGCAGCTGTTGAATAGTTATTTCCTGATTCTTTGTTATTTTTAAAAGATCTTTCTTTTCCTGTTCACTAGCTGCAATCTTATCTTCGAGGTCTGAAATTCTATCTTCACTTTCATTGAGGCAGTTTTGATAGCTTTCAATAGAATTTTTGATTTCCAATATATCTCTTTGAATCTGCTTTATGCATTCTGTTTGTTTCTTATAGTGTTCATTCAGGGATTCTGTTTGCTTTGTTCCTCTAATTTTTTAGCTGTGTCTTCACTAGATGTGTTCACTATTTCTTTCACTACTTTTATCATTTCTTCTTTTACCTGGGCAATTATTTCTAATTTGAATTTCTCCATAGTTTCCCCTAGTTGCTTCTTTATTTCAGTTGATATCATTTCAGTCATGTCAGATGTATGGCTTCTATTTTCTTCTATGTACATGGCTCCCAGGCTTTCTTAGGATGGGCTGGTGATTTCAGCCTGCCTTTTGGTCTTTCCTTTTGTCATTTTTCTTTATTTCCTTGGTTTGAGTGGTGTTCCAAAGCTTCCTCTTGGTGTGTTGCAAATCTCCTGCTTCACCCTCAGCTACCGGAGCAGTCTCAGCTCCTCTGCAGGTACTTGTCCCCCTTAGGCAATCTCCACCTCTCTGTGGATTCTTGTCTCTCTCGATTGAGATGCAGAAGCTGGGCCTGGAGAGCTGGGGCCGGCAGAGCCCCCGGGGTACCAAATGTGGATGTTTTTGAGTTCTATCAAAATACAAAGAATTTTCATTACTTGAGACTTCTTTTTGCCTTTCTTTAGTCAATTTCACTTCTTCTGAAGGCAATCACTTTTCTGATATGTTAATGATTTTTCTTAATCACCTAAATGGAATCAACAAGTATATCCTGTTCTTTCTGACACTTCTTTTTTTCCCCTCAGCATTAAGTTTTGAGATTTGCATGATATTATATGTATACTTAATTTGGTTTTACTACTGAGTAGTATTTCATAATACAAATACAGCCAATTATCTATTGGGTGACATTGAAATGATTTCCAGTTTTCATATTTAAGTAAATATTTGTCTGAATATTGTTTCTCAGGCCTTTTGCTATAGATTGGCTTTTATTTCTCTTAAATGGAAATTCTGTCTGATAGGTAGACCTATATCTAAATGTATGAGATTTCCCAAAGAGAGTTTCCAAAGGATGTATACCATTTACACACCTGCTGATAACATAAAAGTTTTGAATACCTTAACTCAGTGATAGCTCATCTTGATTGTCATCATGGTTGACTTAGAGACACACACTTGATTAGCATTGCACACTTCTGCATATGTGTGGGTGCATCATGGGCCATCATTTGGGTGTATCTAGGTTTTTGCCTTTTCTCTCTGCCTCTTCCTCTTCTTGTGTTCAGATTAATGTCTATTATGAACATAAGAAGATTTCCTAATAAAAATATTGGTAAGCAAAATGTAGTAACATTAAAAAATGATGCAACCTGAATAATTCCAGGTTGCATCCTATTCCAGGAATGTGAGATTGATTTGCCATTTAAATATCAGTGTTCCTTTCAATTAATCTCATTAGTGAAAAACAGAAAGTCTTGTTAGCAGATATAAAATAGAGAGTCCATATAATGTTCTTATTAGATGTAAAAAAGACCTTAAAAATTCAACACTTCATTATGATAACATCTCTCATCTAATAGGAAGTGAAAAAAACTACCTTAATCTGGTAAATCTATCTATGAAAAGTCAATGACTAATATACACAATGTCAAAATATTCCTACATTTCCCTTAAATTTTTGTAGACAAAAATATTTGTTATGACCATTTTTTATCTGACATTTATTAGAACTATGTCAATGAAACAAGAAGAGATAAAGGTAATAAATCCTGGAAAAGAAGCAAAACTTCTAGTTATTAGCAGATGACCTTGTGACTATAGATAATTCTCTGATATTTGTAAGAAAATTAAAACATTTAGAAAGGTTGAAGACAATATTAGCATATATATCAATTGTGTTTCTATATACTTTCAAAAAATTGTTTGAAAATTTAGTTAAAATTAATATTGTCTCAATAATCTTTATTTACTTACTTTTTAATATTTAATTTTTATTGGTACCATTTATCCCCAATTGTAGTTATACACTTTCGTTATCTTTCTTTCTTATTTTTTGTACATGTTTGCAATGCATAATGATTACATTGCTCTTGGGGAGCTGGTACCTGTCCAAATACATCTTAATATTTTTCATTCCCCTCTCCTCTTCTCTATTCCTCTTCCTCTCTCTCTTGGTCTCCTTCTGTCTTACAAAAGATCTATTCCCCTTTTGCCTGTTATCTGTTATTTTGATCTTTGTTTATATTTTGGGTTTCTAAAGCACAAAAATCCATGTGCTATCTAAGCTTGTGTGTCTGATTTGTTTTTGTTAACATTATGATTTCAAGGTACTTCCATTTTCTTAAAAATGACTCTTTAGTCCTTATTGAAGAGTAGTACTCCATTGTGTATAAATGTCATTTATCTATCTTCCGACAATGGAAATATAGGCCACTTCCAATATAATCTAGTTCAAGCACTATGGAAATCTATATGGAGATTCTTCAAAAAACTAAAAATGGAAATTCCATTTAACTCAGCTAGTCCCCTTCTAGGTATCTTCCTAAAAATATTAAGGACATTACATTACAGTGATACATATATACCCATGTTTATATCAGTACAACTCATAATGCCTTTGAAAATATCAAACACTAAAGAGAAGATCTAGCAAAAAATATTTAAGATTCCTACATATAAAACTACAAAACTCACCTGACAAGAATTTCAAAGAGCATAAACACACATATACTATGTTAATAGATTAGAAGAGTCATACTGAATTGTCCATTTCACTTAAATGGATTGTTGTGGCTTGTATCTAAATGCTCCCTCATGCAGTCATGGGTGGGCTTTTCAGAGGTGGTTGAATTTAGCGTGTGTGACAGTGGAATTATGACTGTGATGCTGGAGTTCAGGAAGGCTCACCCTGCGTGGCTGGCACCACCCAGAAGGTGAGTAGCCCGGAAGGGATAAAAGAGAGAGGCAGGGGCTGCCGCTGCTGCTGCTGTGTGCTCCTGCCTGCTCTGTTTCTCCTCTGAGATGCCCCTTTGCTGTGCTCTGCTGCCCTGGAGCCAGCTGACTACAGATTGAAACCTCAACAAACAGTAATCTGAAGTAAATTTTCCTACTTAAACTTGAATTTTAGGAATTTTATCTCAGCAATGAGGAAAATTAACTAAGACATTGATCTATAAATTCAACAGATTGCTTCTAACATTACAGTGTTATGGTTTAAATGTTAAGTGTTCCACCAAGGCTCATTTATTGAGGGCACTGACATCATCAGTGGATTAATGGATTAATTGTTCATGGCTAAGTGGACTATTAGGCTCCTGGGCCACTTGGAAGAAGTAGACTACCAAGGGCATGCCTGTGAAGAGTCTGTCCTGTCCCTGGCCTCTTCCTTCCTCTCTGGCACTTGTGACCTGCCCCCCCCCCCCGACTTCCTAGATGCTGCGAAGGGACCAGTTTTCCATCTCTGCTCATTTGCACTGCAGTGCTTCTACCTTGGAGTTAGCCTACGACAGGCTGAAACTGCGAGTAGAGGAAATCTTTCCTTTTTAAATTGTTTATGTTGGATGTTTTTCACAGTCACAGAAAGCTGAATAATGTATCTTATTTGAAGAAATAAGATAATTCTGAGCTACATATGGAAATACAAACAACTTAGGACAGCCCAAACAATCTTTAGAAAGAACAAAGTTGGAGGACTTATAATATTTGGTTTCAAGACTCATTACAAACCAGTGAGATATAAGGCAGTGAAGCAGTAATGTATGTGATGACTAATAGATAAATAGCAGAAAATGCAGAGTCCAAGAATATGTGTGTACACATATTCCTATATACGCATGTATTTCTATGTGCATGTGCCTACGTACACGCATTCCTATGTATGTGTATGCACACTGTCACCGAGCTACATCAGCCCTTTCAGTGTCTATTTAGAAACAGCTCTTGCATGTTATCAGGGCTGGCCTCCAGCTTGCAATATTCTTCCTCAGCCTCTAAGTACCTGGGACTACTGGCATGGGCCACTGTGCTTGGCCCAATATGTTTATATTCTTTAAAAAGATGTTCCTTTCTCAACGAATTCAACTGGTACTTTGATCTAAAAAGATTGGTTGAGCACACAGACACATCCATACATTGTTTTATTTGCAACTTTCTTTTCGTTTCATTGGTCTATTGATCTGTGTGACGGTGTTGGAAACAGAAAATGAGGCCTGCTTGAAGGGAGTGAATCAGGAGAGCCAGACCTCAGGGACAAGCCTGGCTTCCGGCTCCTGTTTCTCTCAGCTCTTTCCCTTATCCTGCTTCCTGACTGCTGAGTGACAACTTTCCTCTGTTGCGCCCTTCTGCCATGGCGCTTCTGATTCATCCTAGGCCAAAAATTCACACAATTACCAACTGTGAACTGAAACTATGAGCCACAATAAATGCCTTATCTTTTAAATTGTGTCCTCAGGCATTTGATTGCAGCAACAAACAGCTTATAAACACAGGATCTATAGCAGTCTTATTCATAAGAAGCAAATACTGGAAGCAATCTAAATGTCTACCCAAAGAACAATGGATAAACTTGTATCCACACAAAGAAAACTGTACACCAATAAAAGTAAGGAACGGTGGAAATATACAAAAAGATGTTTGAGTTTAAAACATTGCTATGCAAGCTAAACTAGAAACGAAAGGAGTGCCTACTGTATGATTCTATTTACATTCAGGCAAGTAAGAAGAACTAACCTATGGTAAGTTACAAAATGGTTGCTTGCAATTTGGTTGGGAGGAGGCATTAGGGAATTTCTGTGGTGATGATCTGTTCCACATCTTGGGTGTGTTTGTGTGTGTGGCAATGGGGGGAGTGTTAGAGCTGCAGTGTCTCCCCAGTCTCCTGTTTGAAAAGGGACAGGATCGTGGGGGCATTCTTTCATGAATGAGTGCCGCAGCTAAGCTGCACTGAGGAGGTGTGTCCTGGGTGCAGGGGTGACTGCAGGCAGGACCTGTGGGGTGCCTCCTTGTTCCTGGCTCCCCTTCCTCTGCCTCTGCCTCCTGGCTGGCCTGGAGTGAGCAGCTGTCCTCTTACAGGCTCTGTCACCAAGTTTTTTTTTTTTTTAACCTTGGAGCCAGCCACACATTGACTGAGTCCTCTATAAACCGTGAGCCAAAATAAACCTGTCCTCTTTCAAATAGCTGCTTTGGGGTAATTTGTTTTCTACTGATAGGAAATATGAAGAGGATCATCACAGATCTGTTCTATATCCTGTGTGTGTGTTATGTGAGATAAAGTAATTGTTAAAATTCATTCAGCTAAAATTCCTAAATTCTGTACACATTGTTATGTGTTAATTTTAAAAACTTCACCTATGTTTTAGATTTGTCTATTTGTTTCTTTTCTTGTGATCATTTTTCATTTTTGTATTTTTGAACTTTTTTGGTATATATATATATATATATATATATATATATATACCTCCCACTATGATATCTTTCTTTAAAGGTTAGTTATCCTTCTTTTTACTCTTTTGACAATATCCTTCCAGCATTGTAGAATCTGACTCCCATAGGAACAGCCCACCTCTCAGCCCCGGGCCTGATGTAACCCGCACACAGACTGCTAGGTCATTGATGTGTGGTTTTTCTGGTTATTGTTGATACTTCATCTTAAGCGTTCACCTGTTCATGCAGACACAAACTTCAGTCTCAGTCCATCTTGTCCACCACACTGTTCTGGAGTCTACCTTTCCGTGCAGTCAAGAACGTTCTTCTAGGAGGCCAAGTCTGAAACATTTCTGGATGTTTTTCTTCTCTTTGTATCTGGCTATTGTACAATTACTGAAAACAGTTGCCTTATATAGTCTGCCTTTTTACAGTTGTTTCCCTACGATGGTAAATTGACACCAGTGAAATCAGCCGGATTTTTAAAAAAATTCACAGTCATTGAAATTCAATTCATGAAGTTTGTTTATTCTAGAGAAATGTAATATTGATTTTGGTGTTGTGGAGATATGAAAGTTATGAATAATTGTTTATATTGAAGGGGGAAAAAAAGAAAGTAACTGATTTAGGAACCAAAACGTCATGGCTATTGTTAGTTAGAAATTTGCTTTATTTTTCATACTAAGGAGATAGAATTGTGCTATAAAGTAAATATGTATACAGTAGTATTGATCTTTAAATCTAAAATGAAACTTAAAGCCCATTATGCCAAAAGGACAAGTAAAACAAAAAAAGTAATTTTATGTGAAAAACAAGCTAAATTTGTGAAAAGAAGCAGTAGTTACTACACAAAATTCCAAAATGTCATCTTAATTGATTCTCATTTTAGATCATTCATTTTTAGTTGTTGTTCTCTGATTTTAGAGCACAGAGGGATAGATAATGCATGTATTTTAAAAATGTAACCAGCAGTTTCAGCTCTTTTCATTCATTTACTCTATTGGGTAGGGTTCTCTAGAGGAAAAGAATCAACAGAATATATATTAGATATAATTAGACATACAATTTTACAGGAGGGTTTATAAGTAGGATTATAAGATTAGAGGCAGGAAGCACACAGTACAGGACGTGCTGGAAACCCAGAGGCTCTAGAAGGTGCCTGGTCCAAGAAGCTGGAAGCTGCAGAACACTGGGGTGGGGGAAGCAGTGCTGGTCTGATAATGAAGCCCTCAAAGCCACCTAGAGTTATGGGTGAGTCCATGTTGAAAGCCTGCAGTAACTGGAGTCTGACGGGCATAGGTGATGGTGGGAGAATAAGTTGCAGTGTTTCAGCAGAATGGAGCTTTTCAAATGCAGGCTGACATCCTCCTTCAAGGTTCATTCCATGCTGGCTTCAAACCTATTGTACGGTGGCACTCAGGTCAGGTGGGGTTCTTGCCCTCAATTTGCTGGCCCATGTGCTGACTGTCTCTGGACACTCTCACAGACACATTCAGACGTGTGCTAGGAGTCTCTCTCTTTTCTCTCTCTCTCTCTCTTTTCTCTCTCTCTCTCTCTCTCTCTCTCTCTCTCTCTCTCTCTCTCTCTCTCTCTCTTTCTCATTTTAAAGAGAATAAAACCAAGCAAAATAAAACAGAATAAAACCAATCAAACAAAACAGTGTAAATGATATAGGAACTCAAAACAAGATAATAGGAAATCAACAAAAGCTACTATAATGCTTCTTGTTGTTTTCAAAACAGTTGCCCATACCATCAGACATAGTAAAATCAATGAAAACAGAACAGAATAGAAACAATCAAAATTAAAAAATAAATGCAATACAGGACTTCAAAACAAGATAGTAGTAAATTCAAACTGGCTACCATAATATATCTTGTTATCTTTGAAATAGCTGCCCATGCCATCAGATATAATAAAATCAAACATGATAAAACAGAAAAAACCAAATCAAACAAAACAGGGAGGGCTTGCTTCTTGGTGACTTCTTGTTCTCTTCCCCAGCAGTCCATGAACTGCACTGACTCATGGGAAAAGGCTGGGGTGTGGCTGTCCCCTATGGGCAGAGGATGTTGCATGGCACTGGCTTGAAGGGAGAATTTGTTTCTTGGTGAATCTTTATCTCTTTGAGTGGCAAGAAATAGTGTATTTTTTGTGTGCCATGTACATATTGTGATGATTGGATGTACTTCTCCAGGATCAAAACATTACTGCTCAATTAGAAAAAAAAATCACAAATAAGGAAGGGAAAACCAGTGAATTACCTGTAAATCAAATTAAATCATCCAGGTATGAAGAGGCTGATTACATATTGACTTTTGTGACAATCATGAACAAATCTACCACTTATAATCATTGGTTATGGAAGGAGGAGACTCCGATGACATCATTAATAAATAGCCTTGATTACTGAATGAAGAAAAGGTAATAAAAGAGCATAAGTAGAATTTCCTGAGTGCATTATAGTTTCCTACTAGGCAAAACTCTGCCTCTGTTTGGAGGACTTACCTTTTGTCATCCATTGATAAAATGAGTTCTATTCATTTAACTGATTATGAAATATGTAATTTCTTATTTTGTCTCTAGCAAATAGCAAATAATGGATTGATTTTAAAATAGCAGGCCTCAAATTTAATAGTAGATTTTTATAAGTGATTATTTAAAATTCCATTTACTAAGGTTTAATTACTGTCTTCTCTATGAATCCACTGCATACCTTGTAAATGTTTCCAATAATCACATGAAATTTTAATGAACACACAATAATGGTGTTATTAATTTTAAATTAAATGTACTCATTTACTTCTGAAAATAAATTTAAAATGTCACTAGAAATAACTCAGGAAAGTGAATTCAGTTTTACATAAGAGACTTCTGCTTTGAGAGGTTGTAACTGTGAATCTTTTTCTGCACAGAGAGTGAAAATAATTGGTAGAGTGTATCTCTTGGTGTGTCATGCACATGTAGTGATTACTGGGTGCACTTCACCTGGATTAATGAATCATTATGCAGTAGTAAAAAGCAGGGTGTGTAACTTACAGATGTGAAGAAAAAGGTTAAGTGATGAACTCAAAATTGTGTATCTTCTAGGAGTTGATAATAGGATTTAAATTTGAACATCTGAATTCCCAGGATCCTGATCATTGTTTTGGCTTCATTACTTGGCTTCATTTCTGATTTATGGTTAACTTAGTTCATTTGGTGGTCATCAAAGGTGGAAATTTTCTTTGTGAACACGCTGTTGAGAAAATGTTGGCTATATCAGTAACAATAAGTAAAATGATAGTAATGAAAGCTAAACACCTTCAACCCAATGGCAAAAAGCTAGAACTATCTGGAGTGGGCTTACATTGGTCCGCAAGAATGAATGCGTTATGATCTGTCGACCAATACATCACTGGGTTTAACTTTTATCAACAAAACGAAAGCCCAAGATAGATGTTGGGGAAGTAGGTTTCTGGTTTCTGATATTTTCCATCTGTCATGGCATTTCTATGATTACTCATATATTGATAGAACTTGAGAGGCTTTTAAAACCTCTTCATGCTTCCCTACTCTGCGTAATAGAAAGCCATAGAAAAGTGACCCTATGAAAACCAAAACAATTGTCTTTTATTTCAACAAGATTACTTCACTTTTGTATGCTTATTTTCCTTGATTTCACTTTTTGTATACTATTAAAATATCCAGGAAAGTGGCATCTAAGGCAGTCAATAACTGTCCCAAGCCATCATATTGTATAAGTTTTAACAAAGTTGCTGGAAAAGACCTATATGTGTACATACACATATGCACACAATGAAATGTATAAATGTAAAGTAATTCCATGAGAAAAAGAAGTAAATCGAGTGTAAAAGAGGTGTTGCTAATGCTGAGAAGTGAGATAGGCAGCTTTGCTGGAGTAACATTTCACTTTTTCCTCCTTGTTTTATCCTTATTCGACTTTTCTGTTGCTCTCCCTACATTTTCCCCTCTATTTGTCCACATTTGTCTCTTTAGTTTTGCATATAATAATCTAGCACAGTGAACTCTACATGAGTCAGAGCAAAAGTGCTCTCCTGCATGATTACTTTAAGTGACTGGTGTATACCTCTAAGTACACTAATTTTGGAATGCCACTATTTGTATCAATTGATTCAACAGAGTGTGTTCAGTAGGAGAACTAAAATATATAATTTGTGTGGAAGGCTAACTTTCTTTGTGGTCAGGTTTTTTTGGTTAAAATACGTGACTCTGAAAAGTAGATTTTATTACATGAAGCTACTTTTTTAGAGTGATGTGTTCATTGCTTGATTAAATCCATATTTTGTGCTAGGATTTGCAAAGATTCTTTACTGAAATCTACATGAAAACCCTAGACATTCATTATGTCAGAATTAATATTATAAGAAATAGACAAAATTTAACATTCAAAACACATTGGTAGAATAAATACTATTTTATAAACAGACTGCTTTTTAATTAACAAACAGAACTCTGAATCTTAGCCTAGGGAAGCTGAGCATCAAAACAGTTTACCTCCTCAATAGCACATGAGACACGAAGGGCCTGGTATGACAGTCTATGAGCTCTTGGTGATTAATTTTTTTAGAGAAATGTAATTTTTCATTTTGTAGACTACTATTCTGACTCTACCATTTTAAAACTTTATTATTCTTCTATGGCTTTAGGGGACAGGAAGGAATTTTCCAGCAGTATGAGTTACTTTACTAGTAATGCTACCTCAGTTTTATAATTATTGATGGTTCATTCCATTTAGACTAATTTTCTTTTTTTAAAATGTTTATATTTTTTAAATTTTATTTATTTTTTAAAATTATTTTATTTAAAGAGAAAAAGCAAAGCAAAACAAAATAAAGGGTAGCAATGATACAGAATTCCAGGGAAAAAAGGAAAAGAACAACAACAAAAAACCTAAGAAATTATTACTTGACAAATTACATACTGACTTCTTAGAAATAGTTGTTCAAATTACAAAGTTAAAACATGTAAAGTAGACTCTCAAACAGTGAGACTGTTAACAGTTCTGCTCCACGATCTGACAAAAACAGCAATATGGTCATCCATCTTACCCACTCAAATATACATGCAATTATATCAAAAGGGTAAAATTAAACAAAACAAAACAGAGCAAAGTGAATCACAAGAAAGCAAAGTAAGAGACAAAATTTCAAAACTAGACAATCAGAGATATTCACTTTCTGTCATATTGACGCTTTTTTTCTTCCAAATAGTTGTCTATATTGTTACATACAGGGAATTCACATGAAACAACCTAGTATGGAACTGATCTGAGCAGGACGAGGAGGGCATTTCAGGTCTTCAAGACCAGACATTAGGGAAGCCAAGAATAACTGTCATAGTGTCTCTCATTCTCCTCAAAACAGCTGTCCATACCTTAATGTGTGTTGAACTTAAACAAGGCAAAGCAAGCTAAGATCACTTTGAGCAAAAAGTGATAGTTTTGCTGGATTTCACATCATGACATTATGGAATCAGCACTGGGTATTGTAGTGTCTCTTTTTCTTCAAAGCAGTTGTTCATTTGAACATGTGTTATAGAGTTGGTTCTTGTAAACTGTTTATAAGCTCTACACATGCATGAGTCTCTACATGTATATCCATCCTTTCTGTATTAGAGGTAAAAACAAAACAAAGCAAGATAAAACAAAACAATTCCTAGAAAAGCATGAAGCGAAAAAGTTATATATATATAACTGCAATACAAGGTGATTTATAATGGTTACCACCAGCAGTGTATAACAACATCAATAAAAATGAAGCATTGGAGACATTATAAGACTTCAAAAGCAAGTAATAATCAAACCAGAGTGGGTATCTTAGTTAATCTTGTCATCTTCAGTGTAGTTGCCTATACACTTAGACTTGATGCTATCAATCATAACAGATTTAAATAAAATCAGTCAATACAAAGTAGCAATCTAACAAACCAGATTCAAATAAGATCAGTCATAATAAGACAGTATAAGTTATAAAGGGCTTCAGATTAAGTTGATAGGAAAATTAGGGATGATTACCATAATA
>PVJX010030161.1:0-22281 GCA_004027295.1 Dolichotis patagonum
CTCCCGGCACCCCAAGTCAACCACACAGTGTAGGTCCTGATGCGCCAGAGTCTCTCTCCTTCAGGCTGCCGAAAGTCTGCCACACTCTCAGCTGCCCCCAGAGAGCGGTGGAGTTCCTTGTTCTCCCGGCACCCCAAGTCAACCACACCATGCAGGTCCTGATGTGCCAGGGTCTCTCTCCTTCAGGCTGCCAAAAGTCTGCCACACTCTCAGCTGCCCTCAGAGAGGGGTGGAGTTCCTTGTTCTCCCGGCACCCCGAGTCAACCACACTGTGCAGGTCCCTATGTGCCAGGGTCTCTCTCCTTCGGGCCGCCGAAAGTCTGCCACACTCTCAGCTGCTCCCAGAGAGGGGAGGAGTTCCTTGTTCTCCTGGCACCCCGAGTCAACTGCACAGTGCAGGTCCGGAGGCGCCAGGGTCTCTCCCCTGCAGGCCCCCCAAAGTCCACCATACTCACCTGCTATTTCTTTCTGATGAATTGACCATTCCATTTCCAAAGTTCTGAAATGGCCAACAGACCACAGAAAGAATTCTCTTTAGGCTCCTGTTTGAAACCAGCAGCTACAGCGATCTGCTGGCCTTGCTTCAGGGCCAAGTCCCACTTTGTGAGACCCTGTCTCAAAAAATAAACAGGGCTAGGGTGTAGCTCAAGGCAAAGGCCTTGGGTTCAACCTCCAGTACCACATAAAGAGAGAAAGAAAGGGGAGGGAGTGGTAGGGAAGGAAGAGAGAAAGAAAGGAAAGGGATGGAAGAAAACGAAGAGAAAAGGAATGGAAAAGGAAAAATTTTAGGCTGTTACCTGCTTTAAATAAGTGACATTAAAACAAGTAGGAATGATTAGAATATTGGTACTGATAGTAATATTGGTAGTTAATGTTTAGTAAGTCATGATCCTTAAACAAGGAGTATTTACTTGCCTAGGGCTGCCACAGCACAGTACCACAAACTAGATGGTTTGGAAATACCTGAAATACACCCTCAGTTCCAAAGGCCAGAAATCTAAATTCCTGGTGTTGCAGGGCATACTCTCTGAAGGTACAGGAAGGCCCACTCTCTCCTCTCCTAGATTCTAGTGGCCCCACATGTCCCTTGACCTGAGATCATATGGTATTCTTGCACATTGTCTTCCGTCTTTGCTTGCGTGTGTCTGAGTCTTGCTAATTTCACAAGGGCACTGGTCACGATACAGTGGGACCCACCCTAGGTCCTCATTTTAACCAGATTCCATTGGTTAAGATTGTTTCCAAATAAGGCCACATTGTGAGGTACTGGGAGTTAGGACTTCAATGCATTTATGTAGAGGTTTTGTAACTCACCCCAGCAGTAGAGAGTAATCATTTCATGGATCAGATTTCTTTGAGCACAAATTGCTCTTGATGATGAACCCCTCTCCTTATACTGTGGTCTGCATTCTTAGTCCTGTTGATGCCAAGAAACCAGCTCATTAAAACCATTTCATATTCAGGGCCTGATGTGTATCACAAGTTTTTGTTTGTGTGGGGCGTTTATTCAACATGTGCTTCTTCTCACATACATCGAAATAAAACAGAGGGCTGGGCATGTAGCTCATCACCACAGCACCTGCCTGGCAAGCGTGAGATCGAGGTTCAATTCCCGGCACCAAAAAATAAAATAAAATAAAAATAAAAAAAAATAATAATAAACTAAACTAAACTAAACTAAACTAAACTACTAAACTAAAATCCCATTTTTACCAGGGTATTGTTTTTAGAGTCTTGGCACTTGCATATGCCACCTTCAGCTCTCTGAAATTATTTACAGAATTTGCATACATTTTAAAACTGTTACACTACTAATCCATTTCCAGATCTTATATATGTACTGTTTCTTTTACTCACACTGCCTTTGTAAAAGCAGCTGTCATAAAAGTGTCCCAAGAATCTACTTTGCTACTTTGTTGTGCTTTTTTTGTTGTCATTTTTGTTTGTTTGTTTGTTGTTTTCTGCAGTATTGGGGATTGAATCTAGGATCTTCACACTGAGCTACATCCTCAGTTCTTTTTTCCTTTATTTTTACTTTTGAGACAGGATCTTGCTAAACTAAACTGCTCAGACTACCCTCAAACTCAGGATCTTCTTGCCTCAGCTTCCCAAAATGCAGAGATTACAAGTGCATGCCACCTTGCCTGGCCGGCTGTCTTATTTATGTTTGCATTTGGCACTAAATTATGATACTGACTTCTTGGACATTTGTTATGACTGTCCTGCAGGGAATGAAATTTTAAATACTACTTTTATAAAATAAACTTACATTCCCCCCCCGTGATAAGCATCTACAGTATCTGTATACTATATGTAGTATAAGTATCTATATAGAATATGTAGTATAAGTGGTCTCGAGGAAAATGAAAGGTAATAATCAGAATAGAATAATTTCTAAAGCTTTTTTTTTTTTTGAGAACTATGTACAATTTATTGCACTGATTAGTTAAGGCACTTATGGCTACAGGTGACAGAAATCCAAATCTAATTCTCATGAAGGGTGGGGAATAAAAAGGAAAGTGTAGGCCCATGTGAAGGAAACATCCAGGCTTTCACTAGTTTCAGTTGTGTTGTTTAAGGCATGGTTCGATCCAGGTACTGGAAAACTGTCATGGTGTCCGCTCTCTGCTTGCAGCTGAGCCTTGGTCTGTGTTGGGGAGCGCTCCCCTCGGGGCAGTGAAGTGATGCCCAGTAACATGAAGGAGACTGACGCTGTACAAACGTGGCAGCCAAGCTCTTCATGACATTCTTTCCCCACGGTTTTAGCCTTCAAATACTTGACTTCCAGGACTTCCATTTTATTTAGTCTTTACATTAGTTTAACCTTTGTTATTAATTTTTTTCTTTTCTGTTAACTCCATCATGGAATTCAACAACAGATTCCTAGCAGACCTGACTACATACAGAGTGATTGAATCACAATTCAGGCCCCAGGAGCCTAGCTTCAGAGTCACATTCTTCACCTCTGACCATGTCTCACCCATGGTCATTTAAGTGGGAGAAGAGTCATGTGTGAGGCCCAAGGGTGAGATGGTGACTGTTCCTTATCTCAGTGGCTCTATCCATAAAATGAGTGGTATGGAATTCACAAGATAGTGCAGTTCAGCAAGGAAATCAGAAAGTTTTCATTCCATTCCCAACCCTCTGTGACCTTGAATAAGTTACTTCATCTTGTTTGTCTTCCTCAACTATGCTGGGCGGGGCTTGGGAAGAGCAGGGGTGGGAGCCCACCAAGTGTTTGCACACCCCCCTCAGATCACACACACACGCACGCGCGCACACACACACACACACACACACACATACCCTTGGCCTAACACTTACCTTATTTCTGTGTCAGGTACCCTCTGCAAGTAGGGGTTGTGGAGGTAGAGCAGACACATCCCATAGACCTTATAACCTTCTCTTTACACTTAAAAAAGTAGGCATTTCCAATCATCCCATTGAAACCAAGTTGTGTGGAACTTGGCCCATACAAGACTGTCCCTTCTCAGCCTAGCACCAGGGGTAGGAGCTTATGCAACTGGTAATTGTTGACCTAAACTTTCCTGTTTGATGTGGAGAGAAACCAGGCACAAAGTGGGAAGGGAACCATACCAACCCAGAACACCTTGGTCCTGATTGGGAACTGTGTCTGTTTGGGTTCCAGTGTGTGTCTTTCAGGACTCAGGGAGTCAATAGGGTCTTTATCTCCACAAGTGGTCTAGGTCAGGATACTACCACAGAGAAAAACAGTTGCTTGAATCGCAGATTATTTAACAGTCAAAGGCTTTTTCATACAAATAATTCACCCAGGAAAGGGAGATTTGTGTGACATCAGGCAACCCAAGTGTCTTCCTGCCAAGTCCTTTGCTCTGGATGAACATGTGAGATCACAGAGGTCAGTGTCTGCCCGTTCAGAGGAGGGACTGTGATGGTATCTCAAAGAGCAAACCAAGCCTAGAGCTGGCCTAGGGTAGAACTACTTGTTTCCTTTTACATCCGTTGCTTCCTTCTCCTCCTGCTTTATACAGGAAGAGGATTGTTTGGTTTCGGACAGATGTGTGTAACCAGCCCAAATATTGGCATGGTAACAACTGATGGATTGTCAGTTTGCACTGCTGCTTTGTGGAGGGCATAAATGGAGCCTGGCTTGGGAACAGGGCTGACTCTCTTGTCTGACTTCACGCTGGGGTGCTGCCAGCATCCGTGGGGACATGGTATGTGCCATGGAGGCCCAGAGGCAAAATAGGAACTGGGTTCTGGGACTATGTATAAGATCTAATGATGAAACAAGCCCTTCTTGCCCTTCTTCTACGGAGCTCCTAAGGCCTGTGGTTCTGATTAAATGTGACTGGTGCAGGATTGCTTGGTCTGAAAGATAATCCTCTGCTGCTTTCTCCCACAGGGGATGGTATGAACGCTTATGTGGCCTACAAAGTTACAACACAGGTGAGTCCCCGTGGCCCTGCCAATGTCCACCCCAACAGACCCAACTGATCCTACCAACGAGGCTGCCTTTTGGGGATCTTTTGGCTTCTCTGCCTACATTTTCCGTCATGTTTACTGACGATGTAGCAAGCCTATATCCCTTTGGTAATCGTATGTAGGTACTCTATACTGAGCCTTTCCAGTATTCTTAAAGACAGCAACACTATCAAAGGTTGAACCTCGGATGTTTCCACTGAAATACATCCCTGACCCTTTAAAAAAAAAAGATTTTTTTTTTTTTAAATTTTGAAACTGGCTCTTACTAAATCACACTGTTGCCCAGGCTGGGCTTGAACTTTCCATCCTCCTGTCTAAGCCTCCCAGAGTGCTGCAATTACAGGCATGTGCCACCATGACTGGCTGTAAGTTATTAAGACATACAATATATCTGATTTTTGCCTCTTCTGTAGTAAGAACTGTGTACCGTAGAGCTACTTTGGTGGATTGCCCTAAACAAGAGTGACTGCCTATTTAAAACTCTTCAGTTCTTCTAAGGTTTCATATATACACTTTTTTTTGTACTGGAACTTACACTCAGGACCTCACACTTGCCAGGCAGGTGCTGCACTACTGAGATATCTCCCCAGCTCCTACACACTTTTTAGTATTTACTTTAACCTTTGTCCCTCAAATCTGGTCTTTTTAAATACAGTTTTAATGATTATAAAACTTAAACAATGTAGGCAGATTGGTGGTGCATGTCTGTAATCTCAGCTATTTAGGAGGCTGAATTAGAAGAGTCACTTGAGTCCAAGAATTTGAGACCAGCCTGGGCAAAATAGTGAGATCCCAGGTCAAAAACAAAGCCAAGAATGGTGGTGCATACCTGTATCCTAGCACCCTGTGAGGCTGAGGCAGATGAATCTCAACACTGATCCCTGCCTGGGCAACTTATTTTGAGACCATTTCAAAAATAATAAAGGAGCTGGGCATGTCAGTGATAAAACCCCGGATTCAATCCCTAGTACTGCAAAACACAAAACCAAGAAGCCTTATACTATTGCCTGCCAGTGGTGAAGTATAATAAAATGAAGTCCTGAACCTACCACCAGTTTTGTTTTGTTTTGTTTTGTTTTTGAGACAGGGTCTCACTATGCAGTTTAGGCTGGCCTTGAGCTCACTATGTGGCTGATCTGGAACTCGTGATGATCCTCCTGCCTCAGCCTCCCAAGTGCTGTGATTACAGACATGCGCCATAATGCTTGGCCCTACCACCAGTTTTGAGAAGAGTACCACTGTCTCTAGCCTTCGTGTTTCTCTGTTACATGCCCCACTTCATCCTTAGAGTAGCTGCTCTTCTCAGTTGTCTTTCATTTCCTTCATAAAATGCCTTTACAGATGTACCTCTGAATAACGTACTATTTTGCTTTGTTTTTGAGTTTCATGAAAATAGTGCTCTCTTAGCATTGTCTCAGGCCTGCCCTAGTTGGGCACAGCCGTGGTTAGTCCCTCCCGGGGATACACTGCACTGTATCCTGCTCTCCAGCTGTCCTAACAGGGAGCTGCACACTGTGCTGCCTGTCTCCAGGGCACCCATGGAAGAGACTCCCTAAGGCATATAACTGGGCCAGGAATGCTGCAGATGGTGAACACAAGGAATGTAAACTATTTCCTGAAAACGCTGTACTGTCTTATACTCCCATTACCAGTCTATAAAAGTTCCCATTGATTCATATACTTGCCTCTCTCTTGAGTATAAAGTAACCTCCCGTTATGGTGTAGGCCTAGCCTTTTTACTAGTCTCTTTGCATTGTCTTCTTGCTACCAACAGTGGTACCTTGGTTTATGAATTTCACTTGTTTTATGGTTTTGGGGAAGGTGGCTGTGGTTGTGTTTGTCATGTATGTGGAGTTTGTGAATGGAAGCAAAATTTTGCCAAATGCTTCTGTTTGCAAACCAAATTGTTTGCAAGCAGAAATGTTCTTGAGTCGATATTACTGGACTTATTAGCCTGCTCCTGTGAGTGCCAGGTCTCATGATGCTTGAGAGGTTACAGTCTGCAGCTTAGATCCTGCGTCTGATTCCTCCCTTGCCCTCATAGAAACTGCTCAGCATTCTTTAGTCTCTCTCTTCTTGAGAGTGTAGGGTTTCAGCAGCTAAGACGTTTAAATTAGTAAAGGGTGAATTACAGGTGATGATAGAAAGCTTATCAACATTTGTGTCTTCGGAGCAAGTGTTCTTAACCTGGAAAGAGACTGTATTTGAATTTAATTGATGCCTTTGCATGTACGCGTGCACCTGTTGGCACTGGGGATTGAGCCTGGGGCCCTCACACTGAGCCACATTCCCAGGTCTTTTTATTTTTTATTTTGAGACAAGGTCTTGCTAAGTCACTAAGTTGCCAGACTGAGCTTGAATTTGTGATCCACTTGCCTCTAGTCTTGGAATTGGGATTACAAGCATGCTAGCTTCATTCATTGTCTTTACAATCCTATAGACTTTATTTTATGTCTTTAGGGTAGGACTTTTGAGACTCAGAGTACTAATGGGGGCTACAGCTCAAGAGGGTGAGAGTCTCTACTTTGGAGAAAGAAAGTGATTTGCTAGGTGGCCACGGGGCAGGGATCTGGGAAATAGAGCCCTTTGATGTCAGCTGGATGGCTTTCAAGCTACACATTCATCCCTGTATTTGAAATAAAACCACTGTGTGTTCTTTTCTATCTCCAAGACGAGCTTACCAATGTTCAGAAGTAAACAGTTTGCAGTGAAAAGAAGATTCAGTGACTTTCTGGGTCTTTATGAGAAGCTGTCCGAGAAGCACTCTCAGAATGGCTTCATTGTCCCTCCACCACCTGAGAAGAGCCTCATAGGTGAGTAAGTGGGGTCTGCAGCTCCCTAGGGGTCTCCCTTCACATTCTTCCTAAATATACTGACTGCTTTAGTGTGCAGTGTGGACTCATGGTTAGCAAAGAGGCATGCCTAGCATTTTTTTTTTTTTTTACTTTTGATGTCTACAGAAATAACATATTCTGACACATTTGCTTTCCTTAGGTGCATGGCGGGCTCTAGTTTTAGCCACCAGGTTTTGTTTGTATTTTAAATTTTCTTAACTAGGAGTGTTAATTAATTGCTGTTGTCTCCAGGCTGAAATGTACTAAACTGATTAGGGGCCCAGGGGAGGAACCCCCTCCCATCACCTCAATTGATTGTTAATCTATATTGAGAATCCAGGGGCATTGTTTAAAAAAAGAAAAAAGAAAATGTACACAGCTCTGGCCTACTTGTAACCCAGAACTGGCCTTGGGCTGTGTTCCGTAGTATTCTCCTTGTTGCCTTTTCTCCTGATGACTCTTTAAAATAGCTTTCTCCTTTTCATGATTTCTGCATATTTTACTTCTTAAATTTCATTCTAGGAATGACAAAAGTGAAAGTTGGGAAAGAAGATTCTTCTTCTGCAGAATTTCTTGAAAAACGGAGGGCTGCTCTAGAAAGGTAGGTGCTCACAGCCATATTTTTTAATAACTTAAGAACAAGAAGCTGGAAGTGAGACTTAATTATGAGATGTTAGCTTCAGTTACTAGAAGTGATACTGAGTGAATTAAAGAGCCACACTTCCATATTATTGCTAATAACCTTCCTTAGTCATAAACCATCTTACCCCATCCTGAGTGAGCTGATAGTCATATTCTCAATAGTCCAGTATGAATGGCTCTAAGTTCCCTTTTTTTTTTTTAAATTTTTATTCTGGAGGGGGCAGGGGATTGAACCTAGCTGCTCTACCACTGAGCTACATCTCCAGGTCTCTCCATCCCACCCCACCCCACTACTTCTTTTTTAAAAAACTTTAGAGACAGGGTCTAACTTCCTCAGGGTGGCCTTGAACTTGAGCTCCTCCTGCCTCAGCCTCATACATAGCTGGAATTACAGTTATAATCTATATGCATGCCTGATCCTGAAGTTTTTTTCTCAGCATTTTTGAGTTTTTTGTTTTGCTTGTTTGAGACTTGTTTTCACATAGCTCAGGCTAGCACTGAACTAACTATGTAGTCTTGTGATCCTCCTGCTCCGCCTCCTGAGTGCTCGGATGAAAGGAGTGTGCCATCATGCCTGGCTTTTACCACTTATTTTGCCCTTCCTTTTTTGGAAAAGAACATGAACTTGAGTGTACTTAAAAGCAGAGTTCTAGCTTACAAGCACAGTTCTACATAAATTCCATACTTGAGGGCCTTTTCAGTAGTGAAAGATATGGTACCTCACCAGTACTGTGCAACACCCAGAGCCTTCGAAGGCCAGATCAACTAACCAGATAACTGTTTACTCTTCAGGTACCTTCAGAGGGTTGTGAACCACCCTACCATGTTACAGGACCCTGATGTCAGGGAGTTTTTGGAAAAAGAAGAGGTTAGTATTACATAAAACTGAAGTTCATAATTTGTATCTATCCCTAATGAAACTAGTTCCTTCAACAAATGTTTACTTGAGCACCTAACATATAGTACCAAGCTATATCCTAGTTTTATGTGAGCCCCCAAGAATGGCAGATAATTTTCAGCCTTTGAAATAAAAGCTGTGCCTTGAGTCAAAAGCAGCTTGTTGTAGAGGCCCAACAACAAGCTAGTTTATCTTCCTGGATTATAGTGATCTGTTTGGAAGGTCCTCAGCATGTCTTTTATGGGTTACTAATTGGCTCAGATTGAAAGAGCATTTTGTGCCAGGAGCTGAAGAACACTGGTTAAAAAACAGTTACCACAGGCCACAGAATGACCATGTAGCGAAAGTTGTGATTGAAGTAGACAGTCTCTGTTACAGGCTGTGCGTGGGTTCTTTATGATTGTGAAAAACTGGAGATAGTCCAGTTGCTAACAACTGAAGAACTAACTAAAATATATCAAACAACAAATACTTCCTTCTTACAAATAGAACGTATATGCCAGGGATTTAGCTCAGTAGCATAAGTGCCTGCCTGGCAAGTGTGAGGTCATAAGTTTGATCCCTGGTACCAAACAAAAAAATAAATAGAAGGTATACAGAAATATTAGTATATGGAAGCATCTATTAAGGGATTACAAAAAAGGAAGCATGAAATAGCTTATAAATATCGCTGAAGAAACAAGTCATTGTGGATCAAAAGAAATACTAGAATAAAATAGTATTTTATCCAAGAAAACTAGAAGGAAGCAAGTGATGGGAGAAGACTGTCATTTTAATTTAAAAAATTTTTTGAATATGTATTTATGTAGAATGGTATTCTAATGAAAAAAATTATATTAAGTGCTTGAGATTTTTCTTTTCCAAGATGGATTTAAAATGTCTCTGTCAAGTGCTGTAAATCTTTTAACTCTCCCTCTGGGTGCTCCTGGCTTTCTTCCTTTCACTGCCTTGTCCCTCCTCCATATACCTCTCCAGCTGGCTTCGTCCACATCAGCACTGTGGACACTGGGCCGGGTTATGCTCTGTGGTGGGGCGTCCTGTGACAGTAGCAACTTTTAGCACGGTCCCTGGCCTGGACACTCTAGGTGTCAGCAGCCCTCCCTCCTCAGCCACAGCAGCCTAGGTCATCTCCCAAGGGGAAATGGTCCTAACTTGAAAACTACTTTTGTAAAAACAGAAAACTGAAATCTAACTTTTTAGCATAAATAAATGATGCGCATGTCCTTGGACATTTTTCACTGAGGAAACCTCAGTGGGATGTAACACAACTTCAGAGTCTCTCAAGGGCTTTCTGTCCAGCAGTGTGCAGAGTATGCTAACCCAGAGGCACTGGTGACTTTTAACAAAGTATGCATGATGTCTAAGCAGTAAATGCCTGGATGGGCAGACAAACTCAGTGTGAAGTCACCTGGCCACATAACACTCCCAGTCTACTTTCTACAAATTGTATCAAAAACTGAAAATTTTACTAACTCTTTTTAACGTGGCTTGCATATACTAGTTTGAGATTGATGTAACTGCCTAAGATTACAACCATCTACAGTTCAAATATTTGTTGGGCAAGTTTTGCATATGTCATCTGATGGACACTAATTCTTCTGAACCTAAAATAGGGGCAGCAGATAACTTGCCATCCCTGCCTTCTTGGTCTTGTAGCTGCCACGCGCTGTGGGTACCCAGACCTTGAGTGGTGCCGGTCTCCTCAAGATGTTCAACAAAGCCACAGATGCGGTCAGCAAAATGACCATCAAGATGAATGAATCAGACATTGTGAGTAGCCTTGTGTCCCTGGGCTCCCTCCACCCCTAGGCTATGAGTCAGAAGTCCTGAAATGTCTGACAGAGACTTTTCAATTAAAAAAAATTTCAGTTCTCTTCAGAGAAAAAAACAGTAGCAACAAACCCTGCTAGGGAAAGACTGCTCTGTTGTGACTGCTGTTGCTCTGGGCTTGTGTGTTTCAGTGGTTTGAGGAGAAGCTCCAGGAGGTAGAGTGTGAGGAACAGCGCTTGCGGAAATTGCATGCGGTGGTGGAAACACTAGTCAACCACAGGAAAGGTAACACCTCTCAGATGCCCTGGAGCTGAGCTGGAGGTGGGAGGACATGCTTTTCCCAAACCATCCAAGCTGAAATTCTCAGCCCACCCTGTCCTTTGTGTTCTGATCTTACAATAAGCCACTGTGGGCCCTGGGCTTTCTACCTGGGAGGGAGGCTGGGAAGCCGTCCCAGGTACATGCTGACCCCGATGAGGACTTCTGATAGGTTTGGAGTTCATAGCCTGTGGTACTTGGTCATACCAGCAGTGTGTTAAGGTAGGAAAGCCATACACGTCTCCTAACCCTCCTTTATCTTTCTTTGGTAAAATTTGCTTAAGAGATGTCAAAGTTTTCCAAGTTTAAATGCTTTCCTTCTGTGCCTTAAACGTACTGATAATTAGAAATCTAGAGCTGGGTGTGGTAATACACACCAGTAATCTCAGCACTCAGAAGGCTGAGGCAGGATGATCACTGTGAATTCAAGGCCAGCCTAGGCTGCATAGTGAGTTCAAGACCAGCCTGGAGGGGCTGGGGATTTAGCTCAGCAGCATAAGTGCCTGCCTGGCAAGCACAAGGGCATGAGTTCAATCCAAAAAAGTAAAGTAAAATAAAATAAAATAAAACAAAACAAAACAAACCAGCCTGGACTGCATAGCAAGACTCTGTCTCAAAAAAGTCTGAAAGATAAGACTTAACATGAGGCCAGCTGGCAAACTGACCAGGCCCACAGGCTAAGAATGATTTTCACATTTTTAAAGGGAAGGCTGAAGAGATGAAAGAATAGGCAGCAGAGAAAATATGTGACCTGCAAAGCCACAGTTTGGCCATTCCTAGAAAAAGTTTTCCTTGCTCTAGAACATTTTAAGACAGGACCTAATGGTGCATGCCTGTAATCCCAGCACTTGAGAGGCTGAGGCAGGAGGACTGTTGCAAGTTCAAGACCAACCTGGGATACAAAGTGAGCCTAAGGCCAGCCTGAACTACAGAGTGAGATCCCATCTCGGAAAGAGAAGGAAAAAAAAAAATCCACAGGCTGTAAATTCATAAGCTTTAACATAAAACAATGATTTCTTTGGCCTTTTCTCATTAATTGGCCATTGCTTCTTCAGGGATGATGAGGCTGCATCCTTGAGCACACCTAACCTTATGAGTCATAGACACTAGGGGTCTCCCACTCCTGTGCCTCTGTCCAGGCTACTTTTCCCCACCTGGCCCTCCATCGTGCGATGTGCAGGGCGCAGTGTTGCTGAGGCATGTCATGCAAGGCCAGCTTGTTCCTTTTCTGTGTGAGATCAGAAGGGCCTCTGCTGTCTTTTCCTCCTTCCAGAGCTAGCGCTGAACACAGCCCAGTTTGCAAAGAGTCTAGCCATGCTCGGGAGCTCCGAGGACAACACGGCATTGTCACGGGCACTCTCCCAGCTGGCTGAGGTGGAAGAAAAAATTGAACAGCTCCACCAGGAACAGGCCAACAGTGACTTCTTCCTTCTTGCTGAGCTCCTGAGCGACTACATTCGCCTTCTGGCCATAGTCCGAGTAAGCTTCAGATTCCTTTCCTCCTCTTGCTCCCCTTGATGGAATTGATCTTTCCTGTGCTCCTCCCCTTCCCAAGAAAGCTTCATCTCGATGTAGCTTATAAACAGGCATACCCCTAAGAAGTGAAATTACCAAGTCCATTAGTTAGCGAGCCCTCACTGAGTTATGTGGAGACCCACTGCTGGTTTCCCAGATAAGTTTAGAGAAAAGACTACTGACTCCAAGGTCTGTGTGTGGTGGGAGTTGTACGGTGTCCCCAGTGCTCCATTCTCTAAGAAAGGCTTAGCACAGGCTTGCTGTCTTGTTCTCCAGGGCAGTGACTTCCTCGGTCCTTTAGTTTTTGTCTCCTTAACATTGGTAGTGCCTTTGTCCTGATTGATAAGAGCACTCACTGGCTTCTCCTTGTCTCGCCAGTGTGGGCAGTCATGTAACGCCATAGCACCAGCTTGGTGCCCTTGCACAGCGGAGTGGGGCTAAGGGAAGGCTTGTCACCAGAACCGCTGTGCTGTGCTGAACACCTCAGTCAGACACCTCACTTTGTGGCCTGGGGATCTGAGCAGTCTTGCCCACGAGCTCTCAGAGCAGTTAAGGAAGCTTGATGGGGCACTGGCATTAGCTCTCCTGTGGTCCCCGAGACTGAGGAAAGTACCAAAAGGGAGCCTGGTACCTGCCCTGTAAGGACTTCCCTCTGCATCTGATTCAGCTTGGCACAGGATTTGCGAGCTGCCAGAGCAGTGCCACCCTCATCCCCATCGAGGACCTGTCTCCCAGCAGGGAGTTTCTGTGCTGTGTCAGGAGGTGGGCTGCTCACTGTCCGCTCGTCTCCCTTTGCTTCTGGTTTGCTGCTGACTCCACAGGGATCAGAGGATTGACGAGTAGGCTGCCATGGAATTCTCAGAACCCGTCAGACTGTGCAGACTGGAGAGCCGGCCCAGGAAGGGCCTGGCTCGGGGAGGTCTGATCTAAGGAGCTCTGCTTTGGGACATGACCCTGGCAGGGTGGGCCTGTATGTGCAGGGTGCGAGGAGGCCAGCCTGGAGCTCTGGCAGGTGGGGCTGGGGACATGTGCCTTAGACCTCAGAACTGCAAGCTGGCCATTCCTCTGAGACCCTTTGTCTGCCCCCTCTCATTGTCAGCGGACAGTGGCCGAGGAGAGAAGAACAGACTTTCTTCCTTGCGCTTCCCCAAATATGGACCACTTTTAGCCCAGTAGGGTTGGTTGGGATCTTTATTGAATATGAAGTCACCTTTTATTTGATCTTTTGACTTCGAGGTGTTAGAATTACAGAGGAGCAGTAACAGTGCTAAAGAAGGGACTACATTCCTAAGGTTCTCATTTTCCCAAAGACCCATGCTAAGGAAGCCCAGAAAACATTCAGGGAACTTTCTGTTTGTTTCTTTATGAGACAGGGTCTCACTATATTGTTCAGGCTGGCAATAAGCTCACTATAGTGCCAGCTGGCCTTGAACTCATGGCAGCCCTCCTGCCTCAGCCTCCTGGGTGCTGGGATTACAGGTATGCACCACCATGCCCAGCTCTATACAAGGGGCTTCTGCAAGGAAGGGAGCAAGTGGCACAGGCTAGGAGGATAGCCCAGTGAAGATCCTGGATCCTTGCTGCCTCTGAGGCCCACAGAGTCAGTGTGGACTGGGAGCTAGTTTGATTAGACTGATAACCATCCTTCTCTGGAAATGCTGATTGTGTGAGGAACTGGAAACCAGGAAAACCAGCAAGGAGGTTTTGGGAAACTTCCTGGAGGCCTTGATAGTCTAGGGCAGGTGAATGTGTACTTGCAACAAAAGCAGTTTATCCAATGGCGGTTGTGTTTGTTTAAAGAATCTTTTGGAAACCCTGAAGATCTTTGGGTTTCAGTTGAAAGGTTGCTTCCCTGAGTTAGACTTCCTGGACGTACCTCCCAGGCTAGGCCAGGGCCCTAGCTGCTTGTCACAGTGCTCTGCCTGTCTCCCACTGCTCTGCATACCTGCTTATAGCTGCTGATATAACGATGGCCTTTTGTTATGTGTAATCCATTGTGTGATACGTTCCATGAAAGCGGGATCATGGATTTCTTTCCTACTGGATTATTACCTCGTGGTGTATTGCAGGTACTCAGGCAAGCACACAGACTCACAGACTGGCTTTTCTGAGAGCCAGTGCATTGGGCACTGGCACCAGGCCGCCACCTCCTGTGCTCCTAGCCATGGGATCCACATGAAGCAGCATGGCACTGGCTCATTGGAGGAGGATCTCACCCAAGCTTGTGCTTCTAGACATTAAACCTCTCAGCTTCGCACACACACACGGCTGCACTGCCTACCCCTGCTCGGTCCCTCTCCATCCTAGCTGCTGGGCAACTCCTTGCCCGCACCTCTCCCTTCCCCAGTACCAGGCTCCTGAAGAACTGGTTGTCCTCCTCCCAACCACTCCCCACAGGCTGCCTTCGACCAGCGTATGAAGATGTGGCAGCGCTGGCAGGATGCTCAAGCCATGTTGCAGAAGAAGCGGGAAGCTGAGGCTCGGCTGCTATGGGCCAACAAGCCTGACAGGCTGCAGCAGGCCAAGGACGAGATCACAGAGGTAAGGCCCTGAGGCGGCCCTCTCAGGGCCGTCCCACTGGTCCTGACAGAGCCTTGTTCCCATCTCTCATGTTTGGCGCAGACAGCAAGAAAGACAGCTAATGGAGGTTACGGAGCTGGGTGATGGCAGGTCTGGTCTTCTCACTCACCCAAGTCAGAATCTCAGCAGGAGTCATGCAAGGGCTCCCTGGGGATTCAGATCTGCCCTATCGAGGAGAACCTTAGGTTCTCTGGGGCTCCTAGGACTGCTGTCTCTGGACTGGAGGCTACTGAAATATCAGCGGTCTTTGGGGAAACCAGGCTTGTCCTTTCCAGCCAGCCCGTAAGCTGGCCCTGTGGACTTGGGCGCCTAAGTGCTGACTTCTTATGCACTTAATCCTACCCAAAGGGACAGACACACAGTGATCAATTGAGGTCTCATGGAGAATTGCTGCCCAAATGTGAAGGCTTAATAACAACACCGTTTATATTGAGTGATCTTTTCTGCCTTCTTTCTTCCCAGTGGGAGTCTCGGGTGACTCAATATGAAAGGGACTTTGAAAGGATTTCTACAGTGGTTCGGAAAGAAGTGATACGGTTTGAGGTGAGATAGAAGATCCTGACTTCTCATTTAGTGTGCAGTTCTCATGAGCAGGTGTGGCCTGTGTATGTGTGCCTGCGTACGTGAGCAGGTGTGGCCTGTGTACATGAGTGCCTGCACGACTTGCTTAGGCTCTACTGGACCAGAGCAATGAGATGAAGTTTGTAGCTGCCATGCACTGCTGGGCCCCCAGCATTATTCTCTCCTCTACCCCAGCCCTGCCCTCTGAGAAAGCTTTCCAGAGCTGTGGCAGAGGCTAGCTGGAAGTCATAGCTGTTCCAGCTGCTGGCTCTACTTTCGGCCTTGGTGTTTTGGCCTTGGTGAGCAATGAACTCCACCTTCCCATCAAAAGGGGAAGGAGCAGCTGTCTGGATGGTCAGTTTAGAATCCTGTCTCCTATAGAAAGAGAAATCCAAGGACTTCAAAAACCACGTGATCAAGTACCTTGAGACACTTCTACATTCACAGCAGCAGGTATGTAAGTTAGTTCTCCATGGTCTTCACCCTTACCGTTGTTTTAAAGGTTGTGCCTACCTGGGGTTTTGATGAAAAGAGGGGCAGGGCCTGCTCTGAGGGAGGAAGGGCCCTGCCATTGTCAGTCATTGAGAAGCACTGCTGCTCCAACATAGTGGATTGTCAGGGCCTCTCTGCTGCCCTGACTCCATGGTGAGGTGGTGTTTAAGGACAAACTGTATCCCTTGTCTCCCTGTAAATTAACTCCTTCCCACTGAGTGACCAACCACCCTGTGGTACCATCTAGCCCCTTTGAGGCTGAGCCCCCAGTCAGTGTTAGAACAGTGTCCCCATCATAAAGAGCTACCTGAGCTGGACAAAGCTATGGCCTTCACCTGGTGCTCCCTAGGGCGGGGCCAAGATTGTCTTCTGAGCCTGCCCTTGCACTTGGAGCTCAGCAATCGATGCTACGCCGAAGTCTGGGGGAGTAGGGGTACCTGCTGGACTGAGGGGCTTGGGAACTGCCATGGCATTGTGCTTGCTTCATGCTTAGGTTCTGCCAGTAGATGGGGGCACTTGCTTACTGTCGCCCCCCAACTTCTTTGCAGCTGGCAAAGTACTGGGAAGCCTTCCTTCCTGAGGCAAAGGCCATCTCCTAACGGACCAAGGACTCCAGAGCCCACCTGTGTGACGCTGCCTTTTTATACATTGTCCTCCTCCCCCTTGGTGCACCTCAGTGACGCATCCTGCGTAGGCTGGACTTACCTCTTCCTCCCTGCCCCACAACCAAGCTGCTCCCACTCACTCTAACCAGTTATTCATTTAGCTTCATATATATTTTCTTACCTAAGAGAATAGTTTCCTGCTTTAAGCAAAAGACCTACAATAGGTGGTAGAATTATGGGATAGGGGTGGAGTATTGGTATAAATATATAAATACAAATGTATATTTTTCAGGATGTGGTTTAGGAGCTGGGAATAACGTTTTCTGTTACTCCTGATGGTGCCATGAAAAGACTGTGTAATAAAATACTTTAAAATCAGGTTACATGACTCAGCATGGTGGTGCTTTTTGCTTTAGGCTGGGAATTAGATGGGAAGCAGATATGGATACACCTAACCACGACTTGCCCAGGTGTAGTAAGTTTCTCTATAGGAGCATGCAGGTTTTTGCTCCTGCTTCCCTATGGCACTGGGGTCTTGTTCTCCACTTACTCAGCTGCCTGTTCTGAGGATCTCTTAATCTGCATAATTCTTATTACTACTTCTTTAGGGAAAGAGTTTATAGATATCTCTTATATTAAGAGGGGCAAAACCTATTCCAAAAAAGCAGCTGACTTTCTTATTCCTATCCTATTTCCCCTAAGCTTCTCAGGGTTCTCTGAGTCTTGCCTTCTGGTGGCATATCTTATGTTCTAACCTTTTTTGTTGTCGCCCATCAAACCATAGCCTCAGGAACTAGGAGTGCAGCTCAGTGGTAGAGCACTTGCCTAGCATGCTGGAGCCCTGGGTCCAATCATCAGCACCAAAACACCACCAAAACCCTACCACAACCTCACAGGATGTTCTTGTTAAGGTGGAAAGGAATACGGATTTTCTGCTTTATCCTGATAGATGTAGGCAGGCCCTCTGTCTCTAGATGGGGTAATTTAAGAGCCTCTTCAGCCTGTGGAAGTTCAAAGCAGTTTTACTGTCTATCAGGAAAAAGGATGCCAGCAATAAGAGGGGAAAGCACAGGGAAACGGCATCTAAGTGGTCCCTTCTGGCCTGGCTGGGGACCAGTCTTAGTTACTGCTAGGCTGTCCTCCCTGTGTCTGTAGGTGCACTGGTCAGACCAGACTGGAAGCTCCTCTGTGCAGCCGAGCTGGTGGACCACCTGCGGTGGGAATTTTGCCACCCCCAAAATATCCCTGCACAGGGCTTCAGGGCCTGTTGTGTCAGTTCTCCTGGGTGAGCTCCTAGAGTTTGGGGAGGGACAGGCAGAGGCGAGAGAAGCAGTAAACAGTACTGATTTCTGCTACTCAGATGCACAGGAGGGCAAGTGCCAGTGCTGCCGATATTTCTGTCAACAGGTTACTTTTTTGGAAAAGAGTTACTTAGTCTCTCCCTATAACCCAGTATCCTCACTTTCACCTTTGCTTTTATCTTTCCAGTATTTTTTATATGCTTACTCTTACATAGTTGTAATAATATATGTGTAAAGTATTTTGCATCCTTGTTTTATCATTAATATTGTATATTTACAAGTGTCTTGCCTATATCCTTATATATCATCAAACTATTTGTAAGCATATATACTTTGAAACTTCTGGAGAGTGACTGTACCATAATTTTGATTGATCCCATACTATTGGATTCTCAGTTTTGGGATGTAGATTTTGAGAACTTTTTTTGATGACGTTTTAACTTTAATATGATTTCAAACGTACAGAAAAGTTTTAGGAATATCACAGAGCTCATGTATGTCCTTTACCCAAATTTAGCAACTGTTTATTGCATTTGCTTTATGGTTTACATTATCTATAGTATTTACATGTATTTTCTGAATCATCTGAGTAAGTTGTACCCAGTTACACCTCACCCCAGGATGTATTTCCTTAAGAATAAGGACATTCTCATATACTTTCAGTAGTTCCAAAACCAGGAAGTTTAACCCTGATATAAAACTGTTATCTACACTGTGGTCCACATTCAAATTTGTGAGTTGTCCTCGTAAGGTCCTTTGTAGAAATTCTCTTTTTTTCTTTATGCAGGATCATGTGTTACATTGAGTTGTTTTATATCAGTTAATCTCTTTCTCCTGTTTTGGGACTTGAACCCATGGACTTAACATTGAGTTGTATCCCAAGGTTTTTTTTTTATTTTTGAGATAGGGTCTTGCTCATTACCATGACTTTTTTATTTTTCAGTACCAGGGATCAAACTCATGACCTTGCACTTGCCAGGCAGGTGCTTATGCCACTGAGGTAAATCCCTAGCCCCTACCATGACATTTTTGAAGAGTAAAGGCCAGTTTTTTTTTTTTAAAGTGTCCCCTAATTTGTATTTGTGTGATAGCTTATGTCTAGGCTGATGTTTCACATTCTGGACAGGAATATCACAGACCTAAGTGCTGGATCCTGGGTACAATATGCGGGAAATACTTTTAGATCATATTTGGTTCTGGGCTGTATGAACAAAATGCTATTCTGTATGCTGTTTAGCATCAATTGGCAATTAGTCTTGTATGAAGCAGCTGTTGCAATGATTGAGCAGTGTGATTTTTAAGCCTAAAATGCCTTCTATATCTAGTAGTTGGCATTCTACATCCATAGGAAAGCACCCTCTCTCCCCATTACTTTAACCACTTGTTTATCAATATGGGCACGTGGACTCCTATTGTACTTACTGTAAAACTTTGATTAAAACTGCCCCGTGTTTGTAGTGAGTACTTCCTGGCATAACCAGATGTTCCAGGCATTTTATACTTTCCCTGCCCAAGTCCTAGAATCGGGGCATCTCTCCAGGGGGTCCTGATTTCATTTTAATGGAGAATGGAATTTAGAAATAAAGATGTGGCTGCTGAGTGTCATTGCTGCTAGTTTGCTAGTCTCTCCATGCACAAAGTAAGAAAATAGATATATAGAAATGTTGAGACAGGTAGAGAGATGACATAAGTAAAAAAAATCATGGGACCGCTTTCCTGTGTAACTGTCTTCTTCAAAGAGGCTTTTATTTAAAGACCTTTCTCCATGCTTTAAGTTCTATCCAAAGATCATCTTGATGTGTCATCTTATTATTCCCTTGGGACAGATGCTCCTCTGGTTTCAGAACTTCCTTCTGAGTCTCCTGTCCCAAAGCTGATGAGGCCATTGTCCTCACAGCTTGTTAATTTCCTTTTTTTTTTTTTTTGTACCAGGGATCGAACTCACTTGCAAAGCAGGCACTTATGCCTCCGAGCTAAATCCCCAGCCCCCAGTTTTTTGTTTTTTGAGACAAGGTCTCACTGTGTAGTGCAGGATGGCCTTGAACTTGTTTGTATAGCCCAGCTGGCCTCAAACTCATGTGATCCACTTGCCTCAGCCTCTGGAGTGCTGGAATTACAGACATGTGCCACCACGCCCAGCTAAGCTTGTGAATTTCTGTGCATTGCTGCAGATGTGAACACTGAGGCCAGTAGCAGAGGAGGCGTGCTGGGCCCGAAACCTCTACCAGGAATGATGAGGGCATAAAGAAGGATGCGTCATTCTACCTAGGGACTCAGGAGGGAGATTTATGGAGAACACTGACTTGAACTGTGCCTGAGAGAACTTACTAGGTATTGTAGACATGGGGCTGCAAGTGTGGGGAGCTGTCATGAGGAAAAGCCATGCTCCCTATATGATGCAGACCTGTGAGGTGGGAGCCTGGGGCTCTGCACACATTAAGGGTCAAGGAGGGTAGTAATGATGAAGCCAGAGCATGGGGAAACGGGAGGGGGACAGAACCACTGGGGTCCGGCCACTGGCTTGATGAGAGGCCCGAAGGACAGCTGGACAGCTAGCACAGCCCCCTGGTTCTGGCTGGAGTACCAGGGTAGATAGTGAAGCATGTGTGTTATAGAGGAGGCAACCAGACACAGAGCAGATGGAAGGGAGGGACAGCAATGAGGTCACTGAGGGGCCTCTGGATGAGGAAAGCAGCAGTGATCAGAAGTGGGAAGATACACACTAGGAGGGGGCTTTGTTTTATTTGAAGGTGGGGCAGATTTAAGCCTGTTACGAGGGTCAGAGGGAACAAAGGGAACAACCGTGAGAGCTGTCTGGGAGAAGAGGGCAGTTCCAGTGCTCAGGGAGCTGCAGAGGCAAGAGCGTCTGGGTAAAGGGACAACTAGGAGTTCAGACAGGTATGGAGATGAGCTGTACCTGTCCTGCTGGACTGTTGCTCTGAGAATCTCAGGGCCCCACCTGAAGATGAGGAACTCCATACACAAATTCAGTGGCAATAAGTGAGAGAGACAAGACAGACTGAAAGTGTCACAAGTAAACACTAGTAATTCTAACTCTTCCCATAAAGCTTCCATTCAGCACACTTGTAGCCGGGAACCCTCAGGAAAATGAAGGTGTTTGCACAGAGACTCAAAATTTAGCAAGGGAGAACTGACAGTTGGGCTGGATCTGGTGGAACAGAGTGGTGATGGAAGGCTTAGGGCCCAAGGGTGGAAGCCCAGCTAGCGAGGGACAGGCAACTCCCAGGTGGTGAGTTCTCCTTCCAGTACAGGACTTGAAGCTGTGGTGGGGGCAGAAGAGGATAATGCAACCCCTCCCTCAAAGAGAGGACACTTCTTCGCCACAGTGGGCACAGGCCTGAGCCACACACTTTGGAGATGGGGCTGAGATTCTCTACTCCATGTTTTGGCAGGGGAGGCCAGAACTGAGAGGTCTAAATGGATGTGAACAACTCAGCCCTGTCCTCCGAACCTTGGGCATGGTGTGTAGGTCACCTGCAGTGTCCCATGATGCCAGCTGTGTGGCCTGGTGTTGGTGTTCTCCAACAAACTATAAACTGTGAACTCACAGGTCTATGACTCCATGGTCCCAGCCACAGCTGCCAAACAACTGAGTGGAATGACAGTGGTCACAGGCTCTGCCAGCTGGCACTCACAGCCACCTGAGAGAGGTGACAGCTCACTGTGCCTTGTCTCCCTGACCTTTGTAACAGCACTGCCACCTCATGCAAGCTGCTTCTAAATGTTCCCAGTGCTTCTTCACGTCTGTGTGGCCTGAGGAGCCCTGGCTGTGCAGGCCTTTGCTCCTATAGTGCTGTTTCTCAGTCTCAACAGTTATAGCTGGCAGGGCTGTATCTGTTTTTTTGTCTTTTATGTTTATTTTTTGGTGCAAGGCTGTGGACTGAACCCAGGGCCTCATGTAACCTGTCTGAAAGAGGCATTTTTCAAGACTCTGGATGGGGTTATGTAAGTACAAGAGACAGTGGGCATTTGCCAGTGTGTCACAACACTCAGCCGATACCACAGGACATTGTCAAGTGATGTGTACCCCATTCCCAGGGTCCAGAGGGCAGGGCTGAGTGCTCATCCGTGTGAGTCTCATGAGGAAGGCCTTCCAAAGACACCCGTCATAGTCTTGTTCACAGTTGGAAAACCCTAGATGTCCACGAGGAAGGGATTAAATGAATTATGGTACAGTCATATAACTCAGTATTATATAGCCATGGGAAATGACATATTGACAATAAGAAGCTCATTTTTGAGTGGAAAAAAAGCAGTTATAGAACTGTATATGTTAT